>OU015499.1:42436183-42486183 GCA_907164885.2 Dolomedes plantarius | reverse complement strand
GTATTTTAATATTTTTTTGGGGATAATGTCCAATCGTCTGCCGCATTAGAAACAAAATAAAATTACTTTTTGTCTATTTCGTTGTTATGCACGTGACGATAAATTAATTTAAAGTACCAGAACAAGAAATCACGTGATCAGCATTTAATAAATTAAATTCTAAAATTTAATCTTTAAAAATTCACAAAAACTCAGAAAAAGGAAGTAAAGATTTGAAAAAGATTTCATCTTAAAGGAATGTTTATGATCTTTCTCGTGATACATATTTTATAACCCTCAAATTATTATTTTAAATGCAAACTTAAAAAAAGTTACTAAAACAGCTTAAAAATTTTTTTTAAAAATCTAATATTTTTTCAAAACTCTTCCTTAGTGCATCCCTTTACTATAAGAAGAATCTCCATGCAAAATTTCAGCCCTGTAGGTCAAGCGGTTTGGTCTGTGCGTTGTATGTTATTCAGTCAGTCAGTCAATCAGTCAGTTACGGAACTGTTTTATATATAAGATTATTTATAGCTATGTCTATCTATCTGTCTATCTACCTATCTCTTTCTCTCTCTCTCACTATATATATATATATATATGATATTCGATGATAATATTCGCCTAAAATATACTTTCCTCGAAATAAGTTATGTGTGTAAAAAGCTGAAGCTGGCTGTCAGTGACTTTGACGTATCATTAACGACGTAGAATTTTCACTGAAGTGTATTGCACTTTGACGCTCTCCTTCTGTCTTCAAATTGTCTCCATGTCACGTGACCAGTATTGTGAGCTTACCGTTATCTTAAGCATTTTATTTCGATTTCCGATTAGAGTTTTAGAACTGATTTTGAACTATCATGCTTAAGATCACTGTCAGTAGCCTGAATTATTCGTGATAGAAAATTGTAAAAAAAATTGCATGTGAGTTCTTAGTTTTCATCTATCTTGTTTTCTCTGTTTTAAAACGCATGTGTGTTCTAATCGAGTTGCCTTAGAAAAGCAATCTTTAAGATGAAAACACGTTAGACAATTTTCAAAACCTATCCCGGATATGACCGCTTGCTTTTGATTAATGTCTGGATGTAATGCGGCTGATGACGCTGAGAATTAATTTCAGAGCCAAGTCCCCAGCTCGCTAGGGATATTAAAATTTTCGTGAAATGGAAATTCGTAATATCGAGTCTGTACTAAATATCCATGCAATATAACCACGTAATTTGGCTCGTTCTTATTCTATGTTTTAAAGCGTATGTGTGTTCTAATCGAGTTGCCGTATAAAAGCAATCTTTAAGATGACAACATGTTAGACAATTTTCAAAATCTATCCCCTATATGACCGCTTGACATCGAGTAATGTCTGGATGTAATGCGGCTGATGACTCTGAGAATTAATTTCGGAGCCAACTACTCAGCTCGCTAGGGCTATTAAAATTTTCTTGAAATGGAAATTCGTAATATCGAGTGTGTACTAAATATGCAGGCAATATAACCACGTAATTTGGCTCGTCCTTATTCTCTGTTTTAAAATGTATGTGTGTTCTAATCGAGATCCCCTAGAAAAGCAATCTTTAAGATGACAACAGGTTAGACAATTTTCAAAACCTATCCCCGATATGACCGCTTGCCTTCGATTAATGTCTGGATATAATGCAACCGATGACGCTGAGAATTAATTTCGGAGCCTTGTCCCCAGCTCGCTAGGGCAATTAAAATTTTCGTGAAATAGAAATTCGTAATATGGAGTCTGTACTAAATATCCATGCAATATAACCACGTAATTTGGCTCATTCTTATTCTCTATTTCAAAACGCATGTGTGTTCTAATCAAATTGCCTTATAAAAGCAATCTTTAAGATGACAACACGTCAGACAATTTTCAAAACCTATCCCCGATATGACCGCTTGCCTTCGATTAATGTCTGGATGTAATGACCGTCATGACGCCAGGAATTAATATTGGAGCCAACTACTCAGCTCGCGGTGGCAACTAAAAATTTCCTGAAAAGAAAATTCGTAATAAGTTGGCTATACTAAATAAACATGCAATATAATTATGTAATATGACTCATTTTTATTCTGTGTTTTAAAACCCATGTGGGTTCTTATCAAGTTGCCTTAAAAGCAATCCTTAAGATGAGAACAGGTTAGACAATTTTCAAAACCTATCTCAGATACGACTGCTTGCCTTCGATTAATGTCTGGATGTAATGCATCCGGATGACGCCATGGATAATTTTTGGAGCCAACTCCCCAGCTCGCTGTGGCACTTAAAATTCTCGAGAAAAGGAAATTCGTAATATGGATTCTGTACTAAATATACATGTAATATGGCTCATTATTATTCTCTGTTTTAAAACACATGTGTCTTCTAATCGAGTTGCCTTATAAAAGCAATCCTTAAGATAATAGCAGGTTAGACAATTTTCAAAGCCTATCCCCGATACTACCGCTAGCCTTCGCTTAACCTCTGGATGTAATGTGCCTGATGACGCCACGAATAATTTTCGAAGCCAACTTCCCAACTCGCGGTGCATATTAATAACTGCCAATCATTTCTATACGTTTCCATCACTCTTCATCATTATCCCGAGGCTTGAAAATCTAATTAAGGCACCCGTCCATATTTCAGGTCAAATGTTCTTGGTTTTGTGCAGATGACGTAAATAAACGCTGGAAGATTAATTCGTAGAAAAAACATGAATTCAGGACGATGCAAGATGAAATTATTAAACGACATGAAAAAGGCAATAATATTGTAGACATTACGTGTGTATACGGTATGAACGAATCGACCGTTAAAACTGTGATAATGGATAAAGATCGGACTATGCAACACGTGAAGAAATCTATTTCTATGCAATCGACGATGATAAAAAAAAAAATCAGGTAGTCTCTTCTAACGAAATGCCGCGGGTAATTAACGTAGGATCATTTATCGTTGCTTATATAAGTGTTATGTAAGTATGTATATATATATATATATATATATATATATATATAAACAGAGGAAAGCCTTATTCAATAACTCCACCCAAAAAATTTTTTTTAAAGATTACAAAATTATTACAAAATAGGAGGTCCGCGCGTAAAGCTACTCACCTCCTAACACAATAACATGAATAAAACGTTAAATAGTTGTGATAAAATTGGAGCGATAATCACTCCAATTTTATCACAACTATTTAACGTTTTATTCATCCTATATATGTATATATATGTATATATATATATGTATATATGTATATATGTATGTATATATATATGTATATATATATATATATATATACATATATACATATATATATATACATATATATATATATATATATATATATATATATATATATATATATATATATATATATGTGTGTGTGTGTGTGTGTGTGTGTCAGTCAAAATTTTGACGAATTTTGATACTTATGTGTTTAACTGTCTACTGCTTGCCCAAGCGATATTGACTGGGTTTGACGCGCTGCCAAAATTATAACTCGCGACGCAGGACACCTGAAATTTTGCTTTCCAGAGGACTGTTATGGAGGAACGTAATCCTACGTTAAAAAGAAATGTTTTAAGAGAAACAAAGTAAAAATTGTTAATTTTTTGGATAGAAGATCTCCAACAAAATCGCATGCAGATGATTCTTGCGTTGATTACAAGCGAAAGCATTACCTGGTAAATTTCGACTTACGCGCTTTCTACATACGTGGAATGTTCTGGAACGAATTACCAGCGTAACTCGAGTAGTTATCGTATATCTTTCGACCAAATGCTGTAAGATTTATTCATGGGCAAACTGGTATCATTAATAGGCACAGTCAAACCTGATTTTGTGCGGTCTTTTTTAATGCGATTTTTTTGTGGATTTCTTTTGTGAGATTTTTTTTTGTGAGGGATATTTTTCTGTGTGTGTGCGATTTTTTTATGCGGTATATGAATATTATCGAAAAAAAAATTGAAATTATATATTTGAAATTCCAAAAAGAGCTTTGACCGTGTATATCTGGCTATCGCGACGTTTACAAGCAGCTGATCAAACGACCATCGTCGCAAACACTTATCGCCGACGACATGGTAACAAAAAGAAATCAACTCTGATACGTATCTTCAAGTGACGAAAGCAATTATGAACCAGTTCATCACAAGAATATACGCGTTTTTGACAACGACAATTAGTATCGAATTATGTACATTTTGAAAATTTCTCTATGTTTAAAATGATAAATTAAATTATTTTAAAATGTTTCCATGTTTAATATAATTTTTTTTGTTTGGAAAGCACTTTCTCGCTGTTTCGTAAAGCTTTGATATATTTTCTGAATGAAACTTTTTTTTATGCGGTCCTTCTCCAGAGCAAAATCTTTTTTTTTCTTTAATATGTTGTGAAAAATTATTTGTTATAGCTTTTATGAAGTTTCTGAATATTTTTTGGGGGCGGTCCCTATCTACAGCACAAAAAGAGATTTGACTGTTTATGGAAATTATTCATAGGTATAATTTCTGGTTCATACAATATGATTATTGCATTTATGTACAATATGATAATTATGATAATTAAGTTTGTGTATATTTTTTTTGTGCGGTCCCTATCTACCGCACAAAAACAGGTTTGAATGTATATGAAAATTGTTCATAGGCATAATTTCTGGTTGATACACTATGATAATTATGTTTATGTACAATATGATAATTTGATAATTAAGTTTATGTATATTTATTGTTTGCGGTCCCTCTCTAACGCTCAAAAACAGGTTTGAATGTATATAGAAATTATTCATAGGTGTAATTTCTGGTTGATACAGTATAATTATGTTTACGTACAATATGATAATTATGATAATTAAGTTTCTGAATTTTTTTTCTGTGCAGTCCTTATCTACCACACAAAAACAGGTTTGACTGTATATGGAAATTATTCATAGGTATAATTTCTAGTTCATACCATATGATAATTATGTTTATGTACAATATGATAATTATGATAATTAAGTTTCTGTATATTTTTTGTGCGGTCCCTATCTACAGCACAAAAACAGGTTTGACTGTATGTAGAAATTATTCATAGGTATAATTTCTGATTGATACAATATGATAATTATGTGTATAAAGGGAATATAAGATTATGGGATGCTGAATGTATTTTTCATATGACAAAGTGCATTAATTATTTTATAAAACTCAGTAGAATGACATAAAGTCTATATATTTTTTCACCAAATGCTATAATATCTCTTCAACGGGAAAAATTTCTAACCGATGAAAAATAGAAATTATGCTCAGGAGCGCAATAGAAGATTCATGGATGTTGAATGTATTTTGAAATGACAAAAGTGCATTTATTATTTTCCAAAACGTACAAAGAATGATCTATGGTCCCTAATATATCTAGAATATTTGGCTACCCAACAATAGATAGATTTTTAACTCGATGATTTATAGTTTGTAAAGAGCAAAAAAAATATTCAAAGTTTCGGCGAACGCTTGGCGAAAAGTTGGAATGCACGTCGCAAATCCATCACATTCATCACAAATCCTGAGGAGACAGTTGACTTTTAAACCTTCTTTCAAAATTTATACTAGATTCTTTTAAAAGCATGTGATTTTATTATAAAAAAGCTTAACTGATCGTGATAAAAATTTAATTTGAAGATATTACAATATTTATTTGATTTTTATATAATTTGCTAATAAACATACAAAACCCTGATCAAAATTGGATTCTAATATATCAATCGGGATCAAAATTTGATTTTAATACATTGCACTATTCATTTGATTTTAATTTAGTTTGTTAATAAAAATGAAAAATTCTGATCAAAATAGAATTTTAATATATCAATTGGGATCAAAATCTGATAATTTATTTAATTTTAATTTAATTTAATTATTTAAAGTTTAAAAATTATTTTATAATTATATCAAAATTAATTTTAAATTTTTAAAAATTATTTAAAATTTATTTATTTGATTTTAATTTAATTTGTTAATAAACATACAAAATCCTGATCAAAATAGAATTTTAACATATCAATCGTAATCAAAATTTGATATTATATACTATATTATTTATTTGATTTCAATTTAATTTGTTAATAAACATAAAAAGAACCTGATCAAATAGAATTTTAATATATCAATCGGGATCAAAATTTAATTTCAATATATCAAATAATTTATTTGATTCATTAACATATAAAATCATATAAACATATAAAATTGTAATCAAAATATGAATATGGTATATTATATTATTTATTTGATCTTAGTTTGATTTAAACATATTTTTTTATTAAAATTTTAATATTTTGGGAGAAAGTAAGTTATCTGTAACTGTAACGTTACATGTGTACTTCATTTCAGTAAAATACATGTATTTTTACTAATAACTTACTTTCCATACCCATGAATCAAAGATTTGTAGAATTCTTTAATTAAATGGTTTAAGATATTTAGAGAAGGACTTTTAAGAAAGATTTTTAAAGAAGATTTGAGATAAAACTTTAAGAATATTCCAAGAAAATTCAGCGAATATTTGCCTTTCGAAAGTAACGAAAATGTAAGATAAAAAAATATCATTTTTTGGTCATGTATAAATGAAAGGAAAATTATTTCTGTGTTGTAGCAATTCATTATATTTATAAATGTATTCAGTTAAAGTCAGTTGGTAAAAAATTAAGCAAATTGACAGCCAAACCTTATCTAAACTGTCTTACAAAATTTATGAAATAGATAAGCTATCAAATTTGTTACAAGCATGTATTATTATTATTATATTATTACAACCATTATTATTATTATCGTTGTTGTTGTTGTTATAAGAACCATCATCATAATATGATTATTAATATTGTTGTTACAAAAATAATTATCACTACTGGAAGTATTACCATTATTACTAGATTACTGTACCTAAAATTAGAATTTTTAACTAGTTACTAGAGAAATATTTCTACCAGTTAAGCACCACATACCCGTCTGTATTTACGGCAACTCTGTAGGTTACGGAATTCACATTAGTAGTAAACTGTAGATTGCTTCATCAGTTAAATGCTATACTGTAAATTGATAGTCGTAAAGTTATTTCCCCCCCCCCGCATATGTTAAAGCATGAATTAAGGGCATACAATATAGGAATATGAAAATATGAAACGATCAAAGAAGGAAATATAGAATCATAAATAACACAGATCAAATATATAAAATGATGATTACTTACAAATTTGGCTGATCTTGAAAAGAATTCAACAAGAAATGATTTTACCTGAAAAAGACAAAATACTTGTTAATCACATAGTTTCCAATATCTTTATATATAAAAGGCAAAGTCTGTGTGTGTGTGACCGAGTTTTTGTCTGCTCGCGGCGCAGCGCATAGACGGTAGGTCGGACAGTCTTGAGATTCGACACGAAGATGCCTCCCGAGGTCTCATTATGCACCTCGAAGCCCTTTTTTCGATTTTTTAATTAGATTTTCCGTAATTAAATATTTAGTCGCGATTTGGAGCTCCCGGACGAGTAAAAGCTCCGTAAATCCTAACGTATCCGTCCAAGAATTTTTTTTTTTGGACGAGCCTATACGGGAAAGATGACACTACACGGAAATCACAATTAAAATTGTCTGTCTTAATTTATCGATTAATTGTGATTTTTTTTCGATCGCCTGTACGCACCCGTTTTTCGGAAAAAACGCGATTTTGTCCGTGACCCTTTTTTCCAAATTGTCGAATCGATACGTAAATGTCGTTACATTTTTACGAAATTTTTATCTCAGAGACCCTAGACATCACAGTTTCGAAAGCCAGAACCAAAATTAATTTATAAATTGTAGTTATTTTTTAATAATTTATTTTATGATTCGGAAACTCTTGCGAGAAATCTCATTTTGGAGATTTCGTTCTTCATTTCCGGACGAAGGTATAGGAGAAAAACCAGTTTTTCGACGTCATGCACGTGATGTGTTGGGGCGTTTGTTTTCTATGAGGGATTGGGTAGTTGAATTAAAATTTTTTTTCACTTTTAATTACCAAAAAATCTCCAAAAAATCAGTACATCTTCAAATGATCTATTTATGATTAAAACGTTTGAAACAAAAGTATGAAAAATTAAAGGAAAACAATAAAAAATTAGACACACAATGACACATTTCTTTTCAGTGATTCATTTTTTAGTGAGAATCACGCTTTGTTTACATAGTACGATCGGATGATCTCAAGATTAGAATCCAAATAACTATAAAACTATTGAAGTACGCAGAACAAATTATCAGTTTTTAAAGCTCTTTCCAAATATGTAACATTTACGTACTTTCATGAAAAAAAAATACATCGATTTCGACATTTTCAAATATGGCCGAATTTGAGCCGGTACATCCGGAAGTGTGACCGCGACAGACAATACGGTTGCTTTATTAATATTAATATATATATATATATATATATATATATGTATTATTCCAAATACTGTACCCAGTTAAAATAGCACCCCGATAATTTCAATGTATTTCAGGAGTCCCATAAATGTAATTATGTTTCTCGAGAAACTACTGGCAAAACAATAAAAGCGCAAACCATCCGTACCATTGACCCAAAATTGAAAGAAATATTTCCATAATATCCTGCACTTTGCAGATGTAACCTAACATAGCCAAATGCCGAAGGTTCTTCTGCATTACATCTTCCTCTTCTTCTCTCTATATTGATGTGCTCAATATTTCAACATGGCCTCGTAGCAATCACTTCGGATTGGCTGTAAAATAAAGAGGTGGAAATAGACAGACATGCTGCATCGATGTTTCAAAATTCCTTTACGCTTCTCATTTAGTGTGATTTTCTTAAAGGTTTTAAAATATTTCTTTATAATCATTTAAACTATTCCCTGTTGTTTCATCTACATTTTACAGCACCTCAAAACATTTTTTACTGAGAGATATTCATCTACCACAAAATGCTCATCAACTTTGACAAAATAAGAGAGCTTAGTATCATATTCAACACATGCATCATATTTTATCTTATATGTATTTCATCTCACATAGATTTTTATCCTCTATCTTCATTATTATGTTAAGTATTCTATGTTGTTTAATCCTTAAATTTTATAACGCCTCAAAACAGTTCATTCTCCCACAGATATTCAACGATCACAAAATCTTCATCAAATTTGACAAAATAGTAAGATTACTTAGCATCTTCTTCAACACACCTGTCATATTTTTCCAGATTTATATTTTAGCTTGTAAAGGTTTTTATCTTTATCTTCATCATCCTCTTGATTATTAACTGGAGTTCATCACTACATTTTAGAATTCCTCAAGTCATTTCGTACTTCGACAGATATTCACCAATCACAATATATTCATCAACTTCAAAATAAAATAGCTTAATACCGTCTTTCAATACCTCTCTCATATTTCACTAGATTATATATTATCTCTTAAAGTTTTTTATCTTTTATTTTCATCATCATCTAAATTATTTCTTGGAGTTCCCCACTATATTTCAAAGAACATCTCAAAACATTTCATATTTTGAAACATATCCAAAGTTTACACTGTCTTCATCAGCTTTGACAAAATAAGAGGGCTAAGTACCTTCTTTAACTCATCTACCCTATATCCTCTCATATATATGTTATCTCGTAAAAGTTCTTATCCTCTATCTTCATCATCATATTAATATTAATCGGAGTTCATCACTAGATTTCTTACAACACCTCAAAGCATTTTATACTCTAAGATATATTCAACAATCACATCTTCACCAGCTTTGGAAAAATAAGGAGAGCTCAGTATCCCCTTCAACACATCCGGCAAATTTCCTCCGATTGATTTTTCCTCTCGTAAAAGTTTTCATCCTCTATCTTATTCATCATATTAATCATATCTTAGAGTTCATTCTCACATTTTACACGTTCCCTCAAAGAACTTCATTCTCTGAAAGATATTAAACGATCGCAGTATCTCCACTCTCTGACGAAAATACGACAGCTTAGTACCATCTACATTCCATCTCTTATATTTCATCTGATTTCGTTACAAGACCCATCTGCTTGTTAAAAGATGGCGAAGCAATAATTTTGAAGCACATAACTGGTTCTGAAAAATGCAAAGTATTCACCAGTCAAAAAAACTTTGTAATAACTATTTTTGTGGGGATTGATTTGAATGTTAACCCCTTGACATTCAAAGGTGGCTGCGATACGTCATTTGTTTTTTATGCCTCTGTGAACACTGTCGTCTCTCAGACGACAAGAAGTTTTGTGCTGAATAAATTCGCTTTTAGTTCGACTATAATACAAATGTTACAGAAATGTAATTATATACTCGCATATATATATATATATATATATATATATATATATATATATATATATATATATATATATATATAAAAGTATATGTATATACATACATAAATATATACATAAATATATACATACATATGTATATATATATATATATACAACATTAAATTATGAATAATGTTAATAGGAATATTACAGGGGTCATATCCTTCGAGTCTAGTTTTATTACGTTTGTAAGTCAAAGGTTTAATGTAGCTGAAAATTAAGGTTTTGCGGAATCAAAACTAAAGTCGTTTAATTAAAGACTTGATTTTAAATGCATATTTTCCATGGTAGTACATGATATGATAAATTTTAGGGATTACTAATTAAGTAAATTTCGTTTAAAATCAAGGCGCTTAATATTTGAAATTAATTTTGTCAAGTAAAAGACTTTGTTAAACGTAAGTTTATTGTATGAGAATCTGCTGTGTCCACTATAATATTGTTACGAATTTTACGAGTCTATGATAATGTAGCCAAACATGAAAGTTATCGCCAAATTGGCGATGGATTTGGTGACTTATTTTGGTAGCCAAATTTGGTGATTTGGCACCAAATGGTCGCCAACTTGCCGTCTAAACCTTTCTAGAAAGGTCTAGTGATATCTAGCTGGCTGGCCGATAGAGGACGCTTTGGAAGTCTATAAATATACCTGACATTGGCATTGGAACTCAGTGTTCTTTTCTGCTGAGAATTTAATAAATTGAATGTGCACTAGGCGTGTATTTTATTGTAGACTGTTATCCTGACTTGTGTTTTTAGAGTTTTCTTCTGTATAGAAGACAGTTGTTACATGTTTTCTGTTTGAATTTGTGCATGCGGCTGAAGAATTTACAGAATAATAAATTTTATTTTGTGTGCACTTTCTGAAGAGATTTTATTCAATCCTATCAAACCCAGGAAAAACAGAACAATATTAAGTATAAATTCCTTTTGTTTACTTTACTTATAATGTATACTTTTCATGACATAACTTGGAAGGATTCGCTAATTTTTTTATTCAATATATATCGAACTAAAATATAAATTTATCATTTCAGTGGTTAGTTGGTTGGTTAGTGCAGCATCCACAAGAGAGATCAAATTAAACCATGCGCGGTCATCTCCGCCTTAGCTAATTGAAGAAACATTTGCATTTACATTTTCTCCAGTGTGTGGAATTACAGCTTAATGCACTATGAACTTTTCAAGACACATTTTTTAAACTGACGTACGGACATGGTTGTCTCGTTTAATTGCCTTAATAGACAAGGAAACTTGAGAAGTGAGACCTCTTTAGTAGAGGTGAATTGATGTATGCTGACCAGCTACGCGTCTATTCATTTTTGGCTGAAAGAATTATCGACTCTCGTTGTCGGTATGTCACAGACTGTTTGTCAGTTTTGTAGTTTTTGTTTTGTTTGTTTTGTCATGTTTAATTTTGTTAGCTAAACTTGGTCGTAAGGTCAGATACTACTTGTTAATTTTGTAGTATTAGTTTTGTTTATTTCGTAAAGTTCAATTTTGTTAGCCTAATTTGGTCAGCTGGCCAGAGACTGTTTGTCAGTTTTATATTTTTAGTTTTGTTCGTATCATAAAGTTAAATTTTGTTAGCTTAATTTGGTCAGTAAGTCAGAGACTGTTTGTCAGTTTTGTATTTTTAGTTTTGTTTGCTTTGTAATGTTTAATTTTGTTAGTTAAATTTGGTCTTAAGGTCAGATACTACTTGTTAAATTTGTAGTTTTAGTTTTGTTTGTTTCGCAAAGTTCAATTTTGTTAGCCTACTTTGGTCAGCTGGCCAGAGACTGTTTGTCAGTTTTATAGTTTTAGTTTTGTTCGTATCACAGTGTTCAATTTTGTTAGCTTAATTTGGTCAGCAAGCCAGAGACTGTTTCTCAGATTTATAGGTTTAGGCTTTATAGGTTTAGCTTTGTTCGTATCACAAAGCAATTTTGTTAGTTGAATTTGGTCAGCAAGCCAGAGAATGTTTGTGAGTTTTATATTTTTAGTTTTGTTCGTTTCACAATGTTCAATTTTTGTTAGCTTAATTTGGTCAGCAGGTTTGAGTCTGTTTTAAACGTTTAAGTTTTAATTTTGTAATTTTCGTAAAGTTCAATTTTGTTAGCTTAATTTGGTGAGTAGGCCAGAGAGTGTTTGTCAGTTTTATAGTTTTAGTTTTTCTTGTTTCGTAAAGTTCCATTTTGTTTAATTAATTTGATCATAGTAATTTTACCATGCCTTTCATTGTGTATTGTGGCTCAGGATGTACGTCCAGTATAAGAAATAGACTTTAAATTTGAGCAAAAATTACTCCCAAAAAGACTTATTTATCTTTAAAAAATTAAAAATTTTAAAAAATAATATTTTTTAAAATCCAGAAGAAATGTGATTTTGAAGAAAAGTATGCAAATTTTAATCAGATAAGCTATATCAAAAACTAAACATGCTATAGTTTTCTAGTTTTGAACTTTTTAAAAGCAAAACTTTCAAAACTTTGAACTATTATTCATATTTATAATGATCTTAATCGACAAAAAGTTTTAAAAGAGAAAAAAATAATTACATAACGCGCTCAAAAGAAGAAAATAGAGATCAGGGCTCCAGACTTCCTTAAGCCAAGCTTTTTTCTATAGAATTTTCAATCCCTGCCCGCATTAAATTAATCTGGAAAAAAACTGACTGGCAAACTCCAGATCTCATTAAAAACATTCCACTAAGGCGTCGGGCACTTAAAAATAACGCCAAAAAAACATTTAATTCGCCGCTCTGCTGAGGGGAATTTTTCTCCCTGGGATAAGAAGACGCTTTATCAGATTGCCTTGGCAGTTCTCCGGCAGGATTTTAGCCTCCAAGCCTCCGTCTGGGAATTGATTCGGAATCCTTTTTTTTATGCCTACACTTGTTGAGCCCTTTGTCAGAGGATCGTACCGCAACTGGGGCATTAACGAACGCATTAGCGTATGGGTAGAGGGACTATATTTGGACGCTATACCACTGCCTGACATTGGCGAGCGCATTATGTTTAGATTCAGTTAGTTCTAGGGAAGTCACGTAGATCTTGGAGATTTCTTACGTGAGAAATCCCTGAAATTGGGAAATTTCGAAATTGCTGTATGTGCATCATTTCACATAGCAGATTTTTTTTAAAGATAAGTGGATTTTGCCACTTCGCATTACCTAAACTATAAACTAGCAAATGCATATTTTAAAAATTTATATTTTACATTTGAATGTACATGTTTAAATAAACTCCTGGATATGTGCCCATAGATTTATATTTTACTAGCAGGAGTACCCGATGATGCCCAAAACTGTGTGTGTACCATAATCAATTTAAAAATTAAACATAGCATAAATATCAGAATAAAAAAAGTATGCGAAATGTTATTACACATCATTAAAATGAACATACCCAACATAAAAATACATAAATTTGTAATAAACTCTCAGAATTCAGTTAGATTCAGCCTTTCATCCCTGTACCACTAAAAGCTGAAAAGTAAAAATGTGTCTTTTGGTCTTATGAACTCTGCATGAAAAATTAAATGCAGTTGTTCGTCATATTAACTCCGCGTCTGAATTAGATTTTTTGGAAAACTTTGGTACTAATTCCTCTATATTAATTCCTCAGTTTTAGTCAACGATATGTCTACACTACCTTCATAAATATGCAACTGGAAATACAGGGTATTTCAGAAAATGTGACATCATTTCACGATCTAATTACTTTGCCAATGCTCGTTCAAATGATCCAGTACTTGAGTATCATGTGTAGAAACATGTCAAATTTTTATTTCGATATTTTACATAACATTCTTTTTTTTTTTAAATGGCTACCATGTTCACCAGACCTGACGCCTTGTGATTTTCTTCTCTGAGTGTATGTTAAAGACCTCGTTTATGTACCCCCGCTTCCTTTATATGAAGAGGAACTCAGGCAGAAAATCAGTGCCGCTTTGGTAACTGTTACCAATGACATGAGACAGTGCATTAGGCAGGAAGTGGAATACCGATTTGACATATACCGATTTGGCACGCATATTGAACATTTGTAGAATTGTTCATGGAATCCGCATGCATTCGTATTTCTCTTCATATTTTAGTTAATAAATATATAATTATTCAACAATAAGCCTCTGGACTTTCATTAGAATAGCCATTCTAGATGCTAAGATATTTATAACTCAAATGATGTCGAATTTTCTGATATACCCTGTATATATACACGTAAATGCGTCTGTTTACCAGTTTCTCCTCTATTTTTCTAAACATTTAATATTATCCCTTAATTTCCATGTCATTATCCCATCTTCGCAGTTCTATTTATTGCCTTTGTTAACACCTGTGTCCCCTTGTTTGGGCTATTGGCCGAAAGATTTCTCCCCTATGTTTCCTCATTCAAGCGTATCCCGTTTCATTTGTCTGCTTCTTCCGCCGCCACCTGCGACGTTCTTCTGGAATTTTTGTCGTCCCCTCTGTACATGTCAAATAGTTTAATGATCCCCGAAGTGTGAACTATCTATAGAGACAATCACCCCAAATGCTCGTCGATCAGATAATGAACTGTTAATTAATTCGAAATTAGTTGCCACCCTTTTATTTTTTTATAGTGGATTTACGAAGCTGTGTGTTCCTGTTTAAAAAAAGAACATGAAGTTTTAAAATTTTTTTTTATTTAAATCTTTTAGTAATAAATTAATGATGCCTGCCGCCACAAAATTAAAGATATTTTTTTAAATCAAAAATTGAAAAAAATTTTTTGAGGTTTTGAAATTTTGAATTTTGATTTTAGAATTTTGAAATTTGAAAACTTGAAAAAGATTTTTGAAAAAACACTCGCATCACTTTTGGTACATTTCAAATCCGCAAAACAGAATTCAAAAATATGCATTTGCTAATCTGTGATTGGAAAAATTCTGGGAGGAAAAATTCTTTATAACTTAACATACGGATTGTAAATGATAGATGTACCCCCTAAATACAGTGTCTGAAATTTACTTGATCCTAATATCATTTCATGGAAACTTAGGGGTTCTACGACAGACTTTATTGATTTATATACTCCTCACAAATCGATTCATTTCTCATTCTCTGTCAGACATAGAAGTATGTAAATTTAATGCAAGGAAACAAAATCCTATAGTATGCTTCTTTTACTATATATGTGTCTAGACTGAATTAACTCTTTAAAAAAACTGCATGATTTCAATAAACTTTTAAACATTTTATCTGTTATATGTAATAAATCTTTAGTTTTACAAGCAGTGTTGTAACTTATAATAATAACAATGCGTATCTTGAACAATAATTTTAAATCACGTTTACCTTTTAACAATTAAAAAGAAACAGAATTTGTTTTTTAAAAGATGAGAGCTCTTAATGAACTCTCTATTTGCGATATTGATTATTACACATTTTACCAAATCCTTCTTACCTTTATTTTTGCAACCGGGAATAATAAAATGATACACAGTAACAGTGATTTATTGTTTTTTTAAAAAACAATAAATCACTGTTACAATAAGTCACTGAATTTTTAAAAAGAGCAATTAGTATTACACAGGAATAATTCTGAACCTTTCATAATTTTTAAACAATAGACTTCGGATTTTTTAAAGGTAAGTTCTTATTTTTTTAAATATAAACACAAATTATAATTTCTCAATCTCTATCTGAGGCATAAGTTATTCCAAACAAAAAAGTCTTCTTACCACAGAACTACTCTTTATTGCGTCAAATTCCGCGTGAGAAGTTTGCAACCAGGATTCAAAATATGATAGACAGTAACAATGATATATTGTTCTTTTAAAGGTCAGAATTGGAATAAATGAACAATTACGCAGCAAATATTTATCGTTTATCTCTTTAAGGCGTACTAAGGTGCACTAACCCTATTCAATTCGCTCACCTCAGTGTTAACCTATTGAGACAATTTTTCCAAGGATTGCCGACTTGAAAGTTTTTTTCCTCCACTTCACAACAAAGAAAGAAATTTACATCGTTGGACATTTTTCGATTTCTTTTAAATGCAAATAATATTTTAATATTTAAATAATTCATGGAAAAAATCTCGTCTAGTGTGTTTTAAACACTCCTAAATTCCTTTGGTGGACGAAATTTATAACATGAATTCTGTTGCAAGGAGCAGAAACGTCCAGGCTATCTGAAAAAAAATCCATTTTTATTGGATTATCAGCATTTATGTAGCTGTAAATAGTAGACACACTTTCTCCATAGGCTAACAATGAGGTGAGCGAATCCAATAGGGTTAGTTCACAGCAACTGTAAAGCAATGAAACTGACATACGAGGAAGGTACGCTTCAATTGCTTTCAGTTTGATCCCATTACAACGCCACGATCGGGTCCATAAAAATCTGCAAAAGACGGTCCATCGAAGCAAGTTCCCTCGTTGGATTCCAATACAACGTCATGATCGAGTTCATGAAAATAGTGAAAGACAGTCCCTTGAAACATGTTTCCTAGTATGCAATTTTCAGAATATCGAAATAATAGTTTACACTGACATATACCAAATATTAATGCACAAATATTAATTGAATGACACATCCTTAGTTAGAGCTAGAATCAGCGATCTTCAGCTAGACCAGTGTTACTCAAACTGCGGCTCACTAAGCTTTCACGTGTGGCGCGAGACACTAACACTCATTAATGGCAAGTGCTATCTGTACACATAATTTTGGAAATTAATGCCTGAAAAATTCAAAACTGGACAAAAATGTTCCACCTGCTACTCAAGTTGTTCGCATCAACGTATCATTGTGAATCATTTAATGGAAAAAGGAAATATGCGAAGAACGTATATGGAACACTGTTTACTGCTTCTTACCTTGATGACGTAATAAGAGTAGCATGAAGCAGGTAAGCACCTGATTTGTTTAAAATAGTTAAAAGTTTCTCTAGCATAAGAAATCACACTCCATTTTTAAATAAACGTTTGAAAACATTTAGGTTATGAATTTTATTTTCAACGTTATTATATTATAATATGTAGTGTACCGTCATCTGGGGTAACTTTGGCCTTTGAGGCTAACTTTGTCCCAACAAACGAAAAAAAGATTGTATGCGCTGTATCTAGACAAAGGAGGGTGATTATCACTTATTTATTGCAAGGACAAATAGGTGGAAGCACCGCCTTGATTTTCTCATAGTTGTCTTGTAGTTCCTCAATTTACCACCACAATTAATAATAAACTGAGACAATTCCCTTACCTGCTCTGATTCACGGACTCCATCACATTTACAAAGAAAAGTTAGAAGACAACAACAATATACGTTTTAGCGATACCACAGTAGAGCAGCACTATAGTGATGGTATTGGCCCTTGCAATAAATAAGTGATAATCACTGTCCTTTGTCTAGATACAGCACATACAATCTTTTTTTTTGCTTGTTGGGCCAAAGTTAACTGCAAAGTTCAAAGTTACGCCAGTTGAGGTACTATTTTGCGTCCCCCGTAACGTAGCAAACATATGCCTGAAGCCAGGCAGAAAAAAAGTTGAGTATAGCTGAGCTAGATGCTACGAGGTAGTTTCTTTAACAAGCAAACTTTCACTCTTATATCCGTTACAACACAATTGGTGCCATACTGGCTATATACTGGTTTGAGTTTGTATGTAGCCAGCTGAAGACTACATTCTAGAGTGGGTGGATAACGGTTGTCACATTTTGGATATTGAATAATTTTTCAGCCAATAACTTTTTAGGAGGGTTGAATGAACTCCACTGAGTGACTGTTGAACCCAAATGCACATTTTGACCCACAGTTCTGCACGGTTATTATTACCATTATTTACGAAGGAGTTAATGAACAGTTTTGCGATTACTCAGTTAGAGCCTCTTCACATAGAATCCGTCAGCATCAGAGTTATTGATTCTGTTGACGTTGATTGGTTAAATGGGTCAGCGATTGGTATATGATTGGTTAAACATTTTTATGCATCCGCTGACGGATTCTACGTGAACATGCCCTTAGCCTATTGGGTTTTCCCGCAGTAAAATGGACAGCAGATTTCGTGTTTGGGCGAATGCCAATTAAATAATTTGCCAGTAGAATTTTAAAAATATCGGTAATTACGTCAAACATGATCAAGCATTTAAAAAAAATCTTTTAATTGCTTTGCACTGTCGGCAGACATTACCGTCAACTGGGGAAATTTTGTCCTTTGCAGGTAACTTTGGCCCAACATTTATTGGTTCAAATGAGTAAGCCATTGATTAACCTTTCTTCGTTTGTTGGGCCAAAATTACCCGCAAAGGCCAAAGTTACCCCAGTTGATGGTAATGCAAAAATATACATATAATTCGAGGAGTCGAACATTAAATCTATAACAATATCAGAATAACTCTATGTTGAAATCTCAAGATGTGCGCAGGTGTTTCAGGCCGTGAAAACTTTTAGCAATCGAGAAAATAACATTGTAAGATATTCGCTCCGCTCAACAGCTGTTTGGAAAGAAAAAAAAATTGGCTTTCATTCAAAAGCAAAAAACCCAGAATGCAACCTTGGGAGGCATACAGAATGCTGGGAAATCATCACCTCTTTGACGAAATGTCCCGCGTTTCTTTTCTAATGTTGTGATTCCGGTTTTTTTTTCAGCTTTTGTAAATCACAATAAAGAAAGTGTTTTATCTGAAATAAAGCCCATAAAGCCCATCTTCATTTTAATAAAACCTTCCCTTTATCATTTCAAACAATGGCAACAGGTCGTCTGCAGTAGTTTTAAAGGATTATTTTCAACGGCGTAGATGGTTTGGGGTTACAAGAACCAACTTATGATACAGCTTGGAATAGAAAATTATAGAAAAGTATAAAATTGGGTATGCAATATTCTTAAGAGGATGGTGGACATTTCAAAGAGATTTTTTAAATTTTTACATCAGAGATAGGAAATTTTGCATATATATTCATTATAGTATAACCATATTAAACAACTTTTAAAATTTTATGAATATTCAAAAAAATATATAGTTTAAAATTTGAAATTTATTTTTCTTTTTTTAAATGCTCCTTGCGACTCAATTTTTAACGTTCCCCCTTATTTTTGAATTTATATTGCATATAAATAAATTTTGAATAGAGTTATGTATTACTTTGTGCTTTCGTAGAATAGTTAATTTTTAGGAAATATTTTTATGCTTGTACTCGTAATTTTCGTGAAACTTTCGAACTTTTCTACACTTACGTTAAACTTATGATTATCTGAATGATATCGAAACCTGAAATGGATACGTAACTTTATTTTAATGTCTTTATTATAAATTTTATAAGATTTCGTCAAAAATTAGGACGCAAGGAGCATTTCAAAGACTTGCAAATCTGGACTTGCGAATCTGGAGAAAAAACCATTCAAAAGATGTTTTTTTACCTACTTTCAATACTTTCTTTTCAAAGGCCAACAAGTTTTCATTTTACTTTTCACTACATATTTTAAACATGTTTTATTCCAATATTTACATATTTTTAAAATATCAATACACCAAAAAATATTTCAATCTTTGTTCGATATTTGGTAATTTGAAAGTCTACTATCCTCTTAAATCCACAATTTAAAGTATACCTGTCGATATGTTCTGGACTCATAGATGAAGTACTTTAGCAGATGTAGCCTTTTAACTAAACGGAATTACCTCTCAGTGGATATGGGCTTTTGTATTGTTGTTGTTGCTTATGACCAATGGCCGGAATGTATTCCAGGCAAGGTGCATATAGGCTTGCGGGATATATATATATATATATATATATATATATATATATATATATATATATATATATATATATATATATATATATATATATATATACATATATATATATATATATATATATATATATATATATATATATATATATATATATATATATATATATATATATATATAGTTCGGGTCCGACTTAGCCAAGGGTCACCTCAATTTTGACCGAACGACTTCAGGGGTGACATCTGGGGGGATCGTACCTTGCCTAGTCACTGACCTCAAAGAAGGATTTCCGGTTTACGGATTTAACGTGCCCATATCTGGCCTAGACACAAATTTATTTAATGGTGCTTGTCGAAATTCGATCCGAGCAATCTCAGCACCGAAAGCCGACGCATTACCACTAGGCTACCTCTGGCCTTAGGCTTTTGTGGGACTCTTCCATACAGTCAATTTTCTCTTACGTTCTGCGAACTAAAGAAAGTGAATATATTTTTTTTTAACCTATGACTTTATTTGGAAAATTAATCCATATTTACAGGCAACACAAACAGCAAAGAACTAACCATTGAACAGATGCATAAAGCACAACAGTGAACAAAGTCAGATAAAAGGTGTTAAAAGTTCATAGAAAGTTCATCATATCTCTAGCGTACCAGTATAATTTGGTAAAGTTCTCACTGTTTTGGGCTTCCGGATCAAGTCCTGGGCATGTAAGTAAATGATCTGCATTCATATCGCCAGCCCTGCAGACCTGGCATTCACTTTTGGTTAGGATGCCAATTCGGTTTAAATGTTCTGCTAGACAGTCGTGGCCTGTTTTAAGTCTGAAATGTGCCACTGCTTCTGTACGGGAGAAAGTCAATATATATTTATTCAAAACTAGTTGATTTTACGTTGAATCATGATTTAAATAGTGTCATTTTATCATTTTTTCCACCATATAAATTTGAGAAATATATTACTAGTATTTTATAATGCACATTTAGAAAATGATGACAGTTTGAATGTTGCTCCCCACTGAAAATTTGAGTGAAAAAGGACAAATTTTATGATATTTTATTGTTAATAGGCGCAACGAATTAACATAGGTTGTTATGTTGTATTTTCTCAATGTGTTATCATAAAATTCATATTAATATAAGTAGATATTTTAAATCTATTAAATTAGAATAGTTCATGTATTTCCCAAACTATGATCAATGAAATAAAGCCGAAGAAGTTAATGAAGAATTACTTAGTTTAATGTTGAAGATAAGATTCTAAAGCTCAGGTAAAGAACATTTTGAGCTACTGTTTAAGAGCTTGATTGTATCTACACTGCAATCTATTTATTCAGAATTTATGTAATGAGGATATTATCGTTAAAAGAGAAATATATGTGTTTGATTATATTTTAGGTTTTAAATTTTTAATGTAAGTTCTAATAAAGTTGTCTTGTTTTAATGACAACGTTAGGTTTAATATTTTTGACAAAAAAATATTATAAAATATTCTTGCTTAACAGAATATATGAAGCCATTTTAAATTTTAAATTTTGTATTTGAAGCATCTCTCTAAAAATAGAGTTACCACGTTTATAAACCCACGTTCTTTTCTAAAGTCATGCCAGCAGGGGTATATATCACATATTTTAAGATTACTATTTCTTTGTGAATTTAATTGCAAATGATTAATTCAAAATTAAAGTGTCCATTCCCCACTCCCAAAAATCCAATTACAACAATGGGAATCATTAGTTAAAATATCAGACAATGACAGATTAGCACTTGTTATCTGCTGCAAACGACTTTCATGCTCGAATAATCCCCTAAGTCAACTTTAATGCTCAAAAACATTAGATCGACAAAACAAAGAACACAAGTCTATAATCCTCCGCCCCCCCCCCCAAAAAAAAAAAAAAACTAGTCTAAATTTTTCACACTTTAAATTTGCATGAAAATTATCCACCAAGATTTCTTCATTTTTTCTTTACATTTTTCGAATATTTGTTGTAAAGAGTTACAGTCTAATGTATGAATTTTTAATTTCACAATAAAATTATTTCTATTGCTCAGTATTGAAATACAAATGGGTTATCAGAGTAATGAAATCCGACTGTTTCTACAAAAAAATTTATTAAGAAAAATTGTTAGCCCACCTTGGCTTTCAAAACAGCCTGAATTCGACACAGGATAAATTGATATATGTCCTGTTCAAAATATATTGGAATTTAATACCATTTATCCTGCTATATATGTCGTAACTGTTCCAGTGATGTTGAAGGTGAAGAACATG
Organism: Dolomedes plantarius; assembly: GCA_907164885.2. Lineage (NCBI taxonomy): Eukaryota > Metazoa > Arthropoda > Arachnida > Araneae > Dolomedidae > Dolomedes > Dolomedes plantarius. The sequence goes on along the minus strand of OU015499.1, from coordinate 42,463,884 downwards.
TTCGAAAGTTTCACTCTAAGTGTTTCCCCAAAAGTTCAGTAACGTACAGGTATGACGATTGTGTGGCCAGGATAGATGATCTGCCTGATCCTCAGCCGTTCAAATCACGTGTTGACACGTCTCGCCCGATACGTTATTGTCTTGGTAACACGGAGTCATCGGGGAATAACACCTCCTCCTTACGATACATGTGGACCGCCAGAATGATGTCGTAGACTTCCGATGTCACAGAACGCTGAAGAACAATTAAGTGTCGTAGAGTATGCCAAGAGACAGCAACCCACGGAATCAAAGAGCCACCGACATGCATGATTGTGGGCTCCAAGAAGTCGGTCCGGTATGCTTCGGAAGGTGTTCGCCAGAAGTATAATCTATCAGTGTAGACAATGGGAAGCTCGGTTCAGCCGACCAGATGATACGTTGCCAATCATTTGAAATCAAGTTTAAGTGTTCATGGCACCACTTGACATGTTTCTGGGAATTGGTGTTTGGAATGAGTGGCGTCTGGATTGCAACACGACCACAAATGCCAATTTTATGCTGCTCCCGATGAACTGTTATTACTGAAACTGGATCATTACAACTTCTATTCACCTTATAGATAATAAGCTACTTCTGCCCTAACTTTGGGTATGTACATCTTGAAGTGGAACACTGAATAATTTCATTCAAACACAGTTCTTGCATAACAATAATGTTTATTTAAGTATTTGCACATATATATTTTGCTTTTCAACATAAAGCATACGTACTACTAGTACGAGATATATATTTATATAGCATTCATGCAAGGGAAATACAATTCAATATATTCACTTGTATAACTACTCATTCAAGAAAAATACACTTTGCAATACTCACAGATACTTTGAAAGTCAACCAGCAGTGCTGCCACGTAAACTTTAAGCCTAACAAGAACTCACGTAGGTTTGAGGTAACCTAGCTATGCCTCGAGCGGCTTCTCAACTATTATTAAACCAAACTCTTAAGACTAGCTCCAGCTCGATACTTAGTTTCGTCAGCTCTACTCCTCCTTTCACTTCCTCTCACTTCGTTAGCTCTCTTCCTCCCTTTAATCTAGCTTCTTGGTATTTATACCAGCCGCGAATGCCGCAATTAGCATATCTTAAGCGGCTTCTTTAACTTTCTTCACCTAAAAGTTCGATTATCGTGAATCGAATCTTATGTAAACCTTACAACCTCTTCTATGGTTTGATGTACTATGTCTTAGGTTTTCGTAGTACAATCGATACCTAGTTCTGCCTTTCTGACGTTGACACCATCGTGTGATGTCCAGACTTCTTGTGCTTGGGGAGGCCATGTTCTTTTGTGTATCGTGACATAGTCTCTGATATTGTACCGCGTGATAAAACGACAATTTTTGCCGTTTTACTTACAGGAGAATTCGTAAGCCTAACGGTAATTTTCACGTCTTTCCACAAGTTACTAAGATCCTATATTTTGTGCATTAATGCACCAACGGGTAATTCTACATCAAATGTTGTATAACTGCGTAATAGCTCGTGCTTCACATATTAAGTGTACTTCGACTTGCTGATGACGTAGAGCAGTCATTTGCATACGCCGCAAGTCACGCCCCTATTCTAATGGGTTTTCCATTATTCTGATAACTCCTTGTGTATGAATTAGTTCTAAATTCCATATTTAAATTTTTGTTTCAACTTTTTTTCAAAAATATTCATTAATTATGATAGTCAGATACATGTCAATTGCTGCGACCGACACGTATATCCTAGAAATCCTTTGCTATCAGTTTTAATGTTCCAAAAGTCCTCTATGGATGACCAAGAGAATACAAATTAATAACAGCCCCTTTCAGTTATATTTTAAATTTTAAACATAAATGGAAATTGCTAATCACAATATGGCTTTAATTTTCATTGACGATTTTTCCTTCTATATTTTTCTGGGTAGCACGAAATTTCCATATTGTATTTTTTGTATTAAAATGAAGTGTTTAAATTACTCTCTAACTTTGGATATTCTGAATTAAGAAATTACATTTTAATCACGTATATATATTTAAATATTCATTAACTATGACATTTAACAACTGCTGTGATCGACAGCCATTACTCTAAAAAAAACCAGTTATCGATCATAAACATACTGGTTCATAACAACTGCGTAACATATTCAAATTAACTTTTAAACATTAAAAATAATTTAAAGGAAAATTCTGTACTAATATCCCTTGATTTTTAACTTGCCATTTTTTCGTTAAAATTATTAGAAAGCATAAGATTACTACTATTTTACTTTGAATTCTTAACATTTTCGCAGCACCATTTGTTAATACTTTCGTTCGCGATGACACTTAAGAAGTTTGCTTTAACCTTTTTTTCCCGCAACATGTTCCATAATTTACTGGAATCTAACGAACCTGTACTGCACTAATTGAGAATTTCTGGACTAAGCACGCAGATGTCAAAGTAAATAATGGCAGCCCGATACAAACGACTCAACGCTTCTTGCACCAAATTGCTGAATTCTAATGAGTGCTCGGAAATTTCGTGGTGGAAAGCATATACCATGTGCGTAAATTACTTTACTTCTACGAGTAATAAATCAGTTTGCTTCATACTTGCTGAAAGTTTTTGTGTGAAACACACTAGCCGTTATGAATACACACACACACACATATATATATATATATATATATATATATATATATATATATATATATATATATGTATATGTATATAGTATATTATATATATGTCAGAAAAATAATTAAGTTAAAATTTAAAGGGGGCTTCAGGGTAGATTAATTTCGTGGCGCCGAACGCCGTTAGTTTAATACAGCGTAGAACGCGTTGGTAAAAAGGGTTTTTCCCCGTTTTGAGTAGATGACGTCGATTCGAGCACGAAGTCGAGCGAACTAATCTATTTTTAGAGCAAGTACGGGCTTTGCGCGGAGTAAAGTTATTACGTAATTCGAATAAAAGCCTCTCGAGTATTCCATGAACATCACAGAGCATGCGCGATAAGTTTGCGCCTAAATAAAACAATGTGTTTAAGGCAGAGCGTTATCGGATTACGGATCGTGCGGACGCGTGTCACGAAGACGAGAGATTGAAACTTGGATTGGATTGAATAGGGTTCATTAATAGTAAAGGATTTAGATGTAAATTAATTGTATTTAATTCCACAGGTCTACGATCATTGATTGCATAGAGTTAGAGTAATTGGGAACAAGTACAGAGGGTGCACGAGTTATTAAGCCCGTCATATATATATATATATATATATATATATATATATATATATATATATATATATATATATATATATATATATATATATATATATATATATATATACCGGGTGCGTCATAAATTCGTGGTGCAAAGTTCAAAAATGCACAATAAAAGAAGTAATCTTCGGAAACTTTTTCTGTTTGCACCAATAAGATCAGGGGGACATTGGATTTTTTTCCATGTAAAAGAAAAAAAGTTTCCAACAGTAACCGAAAGAGGGCGCTCACACGTCATACTGAGTCGTTTTATGCAAATCAGGCAATGACAAACAGAAAATCAAACAGATCACAATAACATGAAAATTTACCCTTACATCTTGGAAATGAACCACTAAAAGATTTTAATTCCGTATGCTACATGTTTCAGGCAGAATTTACTTCTTATACGAGTAACTGTGAAGGAATCTTATATGTTCGACACGGGGGGGGGATTCGGATAGTAAATCCTTCTTTGGTCAACAAAAATAGCACTTAACGATGACTGGAACAGATACCATATACATGATATATCATGGACATGGTATATCGTGATATATCATGGATTATATCATGGTAGATCAAGGCGACAGAAATAATTTTTCCTTTTCATGGACACGATATATCATGATATATCATGGATTATATCATGGTAGATAATGGAAACAAAAATAATTTTTCATTTTCAAGGACATGCTATATTATGATATATCATTGAGTATATCATGGTACATAATGGGAACAAATATAATTTTTCATTTTCATACACATGATCTATCATGATATATCATAGATTATATCATGCTAGATCATAGACACAAAAATAATTTTTCCCTTTTACGAACATGATATATCATGATAGATCATGGATTATATCATGGTAGATAAAGGAAACAAAAAAATTTCATTTTCAGGGACATGATACATCATGATATATCATGGATTATATCATGGTAGATAATGGAAGCAAAATATTTTCTTTTCATGGACATGATATATCGTGATATATCATGGATTATATCATGGTAGACCAAGGAGACAAAAATAATTTTTCATTTTCATGGACATGATATATCACGATATATCATTGATTATATCATGGCAGATAATGGAAACAAAAACAATTTTTCCTATTCATGGGCATGATATAGCATGATATATCATGGATTATAGCATGATAGATCATGGACAGAAAAATTGTTTTTCCTTTTCATGGACATGATATCTCATGGATTATATCATGGTAGGTAATGGAAAGAAAATTAATTTTTCCTATTCATGGACATGATATATCATGATATATCATTGATTATAGCATGGTAGATCATGGACACAAAAATAGTTTTTCCTTTTCATGGACTTGATATCTCATGGATTATATCATGGTAGGTAATGGAAAGAAAAATCCTTTTTCCTATTCATGGACATGATATATCATGATATATCATGGATTATATCATTGTAGATCATGGACACACAAATAATTTTTCCTTTTCATGGACATGATATATAATGATATATCATGGATTATAACATGGTAGAAAATGGACACAAAAATAGATTTTCATTTCATGACATGATATATCATGATATATTATGGATTATATCATGGTAGATCATGTACACAAAAATATTTTTTCCTTTTCATGGACATTATATATCATGATATATCACGGATTACATCATGGTAGATCATGGAAACAGAAATAATTTTTTCTTTTCAGGGGCATGATAAATCATGATATATCATGGATTATAACATGGTAGAAAATGGACACAAAAATAGATTTTCTTTTCATGGACATGATATATCATGGATATATTATGGATTATATCATGGTAGATCATGTACACAAACATATTTTTTCCTTTTCATGGACATTATATATCATGATATATCACGGATTACATTATGGTAGATCATGGAAACAGAAATAATTTTTTTCTTTTCAGAGGCATGATATATCATGATATATCATGGATTATTTCATGGTAGATCATGGACACAAAAATAAGTTTTCCTTTTCATGGACATGATATATCATGATATATCATGGATTATTTCATGGTAGATCATGGACACAAAAATAATTTTTTCTTTACATGGACATGATATACAGGGTTTTCATAAAGCCAATATATGGATCTCTAGCGGCTGTTCCTTTCAACCGATCGAGATATGATTTCAGATATAGTTATTTAGATCTATGAGCTTTGGATTCTGTGAACGGCAGCAAAGTGGCGTTCACGGTTACGGTTATAGGTACAGAAACTCAAAATTTCTGAATAGCAACACCCACTTTTTCCCGTCTAAAAATGCTCAGCGCATGCGAAAACCCAAAAGAGCGTTGGAACGGTACGTGTATCACAAAAAACGAACGCGTTATACCCACACAAAAAACAGCTCTGCGAACGACCAACAAAAACATGATCGGGGCGCACGGAGGAAATTTGCATATGACAGAGGCAAGCCACCAATTAGGGATGACAACACAGATCTGAATGAAGAACACTTTTATTTGGATTACACATTTTCGACATTGGTGCCATCACAGGCCGTTGGCAGAGCTGTTTTTTTGTGCGTGCATAACGCGTCTGTTTTTTGTGATGCACGTACCGTTTCAACGCTTTTTAGGGTTTTCGCATGCACTGAGCGTTTTGCGATGGGAAAAGTGGGTGCTGATATTCGAAAGTTTTGAGTTTCTGTACCTATAACCGTAACCATGAGCGCCCCTTTGTTGCCGCTTACAGAATCCCGAGCTCATACCCCTGAATGACTATATCTGAAATCTCATATTGATCGGTTGAACGGAACAGCCGCTAGAGGTCCATATATCGGCAAAGTTTCTTTATGACCACCCTGTCTAATGATATATCATGGAATATATCATGGTAGAAAATGGAAAGGAAAATAATTTTTCATTTTCATGGACATGATATATCATGATATATCATGGATTATATCATGGTAGATCATGGACACAAAAACAATTTTTTCTTTTCATAATGTAACGCCACCACCGTAAAATAAAAATCTATGCGATTTTTACAGATCTAGGCATACAATAAAAAATCCAACGATATGAGGCATCCATACGCTTAATCACATTCGTGTTTATTTCTATTCTGTTATATGAAAGTATGCATCGTGTTATGGCTAGCCCACGAGGATTTCATCTGCAAATGCTACACTTGCACCCAAGAGATAATGAATATTGCATTCCCGTTCACGTCACGTATAGACGTGGTTTATGTATCTCTTCTTGTTAAAGAAGATGGTGTAATGGGCGGTAAAAAAAGTAGATTAGATGCCCATTAAAAAACGTGGCTCATAATAACTGAAACCTGCATGTCTACGGTGAAAGCATAAACTATTTTATTCTTTAATGTATAACATGAGGTAATAGGGAAAATCCTTGAATTTTGCAGTTTTAACTGCAGAACGTTTCTTTATCCGCGAGTTTATGATTGATAATGACATAGGAAGTTTTGTCTAGCTTTATCACCTAGTTCAACAATAAAATATGAAGGTAAGAAAGCACTGTGAAAACAGATATTATTTTAATCTTTAACTTATCATGGTCAGTCCTTAAATATCGTATTTTTAACAGCAGAACATTTATTTATCCGCGAATTTGCGATTGATAATTACATAGGAATTTTTGGCTAGTTTTGTCGCCTACTTCTGTACTAAAATTATTAAAGGTAAGAAATCACAGTGAAAGCAGATATTATTTTAATATTTAACGTATCATATGAGGTAATACGATCAGTCCTTAAATTTCGCAGTTTTAATTGCAGAAAATTTATTTATCCACGAGTTTACGATTGATAATAACATAGGAATTTTTGGGTAGCTTTGCCGCCTACTTCTGTACAAAAATTATAAATGTTTAGATAGCACATTGAAATCTGGTATTATATTTATTTTTAATGTTTGATATGAGGCAATATGGTCAATCCTTGAATTTCGCAGTTTTAACTACAGAACATTTATTTATCCTCGAGTTTACTATCAATTTGTCCAGTGTTTCAACCCACTTCTGTACTAAAATTATTAAATTTTAGAAAGCACAGTGTAGCAGATATTATTTAAAATATTTTATGTTTCTTAAGTGGTAATATGGTGAATCATTGAAATTCGTGGTTTAAATGCAGTATTTATTTATTCGCAAATTCATGATCAATAATTACATAGGAATTTTTGTCTAGTTTTGCCACTTCTGTATTAAAACTTTTAAATTTTAGAATGCACAGTGAAACGAGATATTTTTATTTTTTAATGCTTGATAATTGATAATACAGACAATTTCTTGGTTTTAGCTGCAAAATACTTATTTATACGCTAGTTTACAATCAATAATTACATAAAAATTTTGTCTAGCTTTGCCACTTACTTCTGCAGTAAAATTATTGAAGTTAAGAAAGTGCAGTGAAAGTAGATATTATTTTAATATTTTAATGTTTGATATGTGGTCATACAGTCAACTCTGGAATTTCGCGGTTTTAACTGTAGAATACTTATTTATCCCAGAGTTTGCTATCAATAATTACAAAGGAAATTTTGTCTAGCTTTGCCACCTACTTCTGCAGTAAAATTATTAAAGTTAAGAAAGCACAGTGAAGGCAAATATTATTTTATTATTTTAATGTTTGATATGTGGTCATACAGTCAACCCTAGAATTTTGCCGTTTTAACTGCAGAATACAAATTTATGCGGAAGTTTATGATCATCAATTACATAGGAAATTTTGTCTAGCTTTATCCCCTACTTCTACAATAAAATATTAAAGTTAAGCAAGCACAGTGAAAGCAGATGTTATTTCAATTTTTTTAATGTTTGATAAAGGTAATACAATCACCCCTTGAAATTCGCGCTTTTAAATGCAAAATTCTTATATATCCTTACGATCAATAATTACATAGGAAATTTTGTCTAGCTTTGTTACCAAATTCTGCAGTAAAACTATTAAAGTTAAGAAAACACAGTGAAAGCACATATTATTTCAATTCTTTTAATGTTTAATAAGGGCAATACAGTCAACTCTTGAAATTTGTGGTTTTAATTGCAGAATACTTATTTACCTTTGTTATCAATAATTACACAGGAATTTTGTCTAGCTTTGCAACCTACTTCTGTAGTAAAACTATTAAAGTTAAGAAAGCACAATGAAAGTACATATTTATCGTATAATATGAGGTAATACGGCCAGTCCTTAAATTTCTCAGTTTTCACAGCAGAAAATTCATTTATCCGCGAGTTTACAATTGATAATTACATAGGGCTTTTTGGCTAGTTTTGTCGCTTACTTCTGTGCTAAAATTATTAAAAGTACGAAATCACAGTAAAAACATAAATTATTTTAATATTTAACGTATCATATGTCGTAATACGGTCTAATATCTATATATATAAAACGCGTAGGTATGCGGCACAAAAATCGACGATATTTCTACACTCCTAATGGCAACGGCTGCAACTACCAGATGTAAGCATTAGCAGCCGTCCAAAATTTCTAACCGCGTGTCAACATGGATTTACGCACTGAATGCTCAAAAGCGAGCTGCACGATCAAGTGAAAATTGGGAACAGTCTCAAGAAAGAAAGCGAAGAAGAAATAATTCATTATGAGAGAGCATAATTTATTGTGATGTTAGGCTTAATCGTCGCTGGCATAGCAACCGACAGCCAGTAATAGTTAATTTTCTACACTTCTTTCAGTACTTGCTGAATTTTTACTCCATTTTATAAGTGAAGAAATTTTCCTAACGATTTATTATTTGATATGATTAAGTGTAGATATCTGCATTGTGAACAACAGTACACACAGAGAGTGATGAAATCCACACTATATTTTAGTACTTGCTGAATTTTTACTCCATTTAAGTGAAAAAAATTTCCCCAACAATTTCTGAAAAATAGTACATACAGAGAAGAATGTAATTTTTAAAATAATTGGTGTTGGGTTTCTCAGTCTTATCTTTACCTCTGTTTTGAAGTAATGGAAATTCTAATTTTTTAATAACGATGCTTTAGAATCAGCCTTATAGAGAATACCCCTGAACAACGTATATTTATGATGATGACAGGCAATGGTAACATTCCTTACATATGTTACTTTCAGTTGAGTTGTTTTAAAAAAGAAAATATAAAACTAAAAGCGACCATGTTGGTCGTGCAGCAGCTAGTATTTAAATAATATCAGTGAAAACTGATATTATTTTAATATTTTAATTTTTGATATGCGGATATACAGTCAACCTTTGAATTTCGCTGTTTTAACTGTAAAATACTTATTTGTTCTCAGGTTTGACATCAATAATTCAAAGGAGTATTTATCTAGCATTGCCACCCATTTCCGCACCAAAATTATTAAAGTTTAGAAAGCACTATACTGATGTGCATTCAACTAGGCTTTCTAAACCCTTATAATTTTACTGCTGTCTAAATAGTTCGAATTGTTGCTATTGTGAGGAATACTCTACTTAAAAATTTGATTTTAAGTATAATTGATTTCCTTACTATAAATATATAAGAAACTAAATGCCAGATAATTTATCATATATGAAGTCAGATAAAGTCTAAGCTTAAATTCTTCGTTTTACAAGTGGTTTGCCAGAGGCAAACTGCCAAGCGGCAAGAATTCCACATCATTTAGTTGGATAGGAACTATGGGCTGTGACAGCATTTACTCAGCGATTAGAGCGCGTCTGTGATGAAATATATGATTTATTCTCGTACTCAGCATGCTTGTAAACAAATAGCCGGGAAAATTAAATAAAAAATTTATTTTTTACTAGTGTAAGCACTTTACATTAAGCCAATGTAGAAAAATCTCATTATAGTAAAACATATGTTTACATCATTAAGCTGAAGTTAAATTTTGAGAAACAATTTAAAATATATATTTGTTTTCATATTAAATATTTGCAGCAATATACAGACTATTTAATTTTCCTTTATTTTCTTAGCATGCAAACTAGAAATTAAATTTAGTTTCGTAACTTCATATCAGTTATTGAATAGTTATCGAAAATAATTACTGCTATAAAAGAAATCAAAATAAAAAATACCGTTAAAAATTAAAATATACACTTTTTCCACACAAAGAAAAAATACAGAATATAAAGCCTTTTAATATAAAATATTTCTAGTTTAATGATCTTTTATTCTATATTAAAGCATAAACAATTAGATTTTGAACAATGCTTTTAATATTAATTACTGGAAAGTTGTTGAAAATAAAAACTACTTTAGACTAAGGGATTTAAAAATATTATAGGAAAATACATTCCCGCAGCTAGAAGAAAGTTACTTTAATTTAAATTTGATTCATAAAAACTCCTAATTATATACAGTTTAACATTTAATGCAAACCTTTTGAAAAACGCTTTTATTTTTCAAACCTGATCCCTATATTAAGTTTTTCAGAAATGATCTAGGATAAAAAATATTTAATTAAACAACAACAAATTGTATATATTTTCAAGTAACAAATATTGATTCGAACTTTTACCTTTAATTTTTAAATACTTAGCAATACCGCGTTCTCGAAATTTATCTGAAAAAGGTTTTTCCCATTGAAAAAGGATTTAACTCTAAACCAAAAAACGGCAGAAATGATTTTTCAAATTAATTAATACTAATACCGTCAGTGGACAAAAATTAATTATTTTTACATTAAAACCGATAATATTTTTTATTGTATCATTTTTTATAAAGAAATGAATTAATTATAGTTTTAAATAAATGTATTTTTATGCCAAAATTAATTAATTTTTATATTGAATTAATTTTTAAGTTAAAAGGAATTAATTTTTATGTTGACTGCTCTCGTCAAAGCGGTTTAACTTCTTGAAAAATACTATATGAAATATAATTTAAATACTTGTAACAGGGTACCTCTTGCAAGACTTTTTTTATTACCACGTTTTTATTAACTCGCTTTCTTGTTTGTGTGTTTGTCCAGTACAAGTCTTGCAATCGTTTTTTAACCAACTTTCCGACTAGCTAGATATTTGAAACTTTTAGAATAGCTCAGAACAAGATTACAATGCATTATTTTAATACTTTTAGCCATCTTTAAGCAGATTTGAATTCATTTTCAGTTAATTTTTTTTTCTATGGAAAGTTATTTCGGAAAAAATCCGCAAGGTGGCTCTTCGATCGAATTCAATGCTTGCACTTTTGCGTAACGGCGTTTGACGATTTTGAAAACAGAATACATGTGAATTTAGTTTGTTTACAAAAACATTGTGCGAAAAATTAAAAAAAATATATAAAAGTTAGCAGTTTATAAAGTCTGTGGATAGTGGAAACGACTAAAAAGTGATTAAAATTAAATAAAAGAAAGTTAAAAAGAATAATTAGTGAAGGTTAGTGCAATTAGTTTATATGATTCAACATAAAATTTAAAAACGTGGTATATAAAAAGTTTTTTTTATCTTGTAATTATTTTTACAAATATGGCGCAACTGCATACTTTTCTTTGTTGTCTTGAACAAAAAAAAAAATAAAATAAACTCAGAGTTATCACACTACGTGAATGTATGGTGTAATTTTTGCATATTTAGAGTTAGCTGTCACTGAACTTATGTCTTAGCTTTATTTGTGGGGGGGGGACCACTATATATATAGGGTCAGAAATTACCATATAACTGGAAAAGACGTATCTTTCAAGAAATTTTTTTAATTCCAATGGCAAGCAATAATAAAAAACAAGGAAAAAGTAAAATGAAGGAACAAGACGTACGGGGACATTGGACAATCACAAGGTGTATTCGTTGATCATGTGACAGTGATTTGTTTTTGAGCATCTAAACTGAACGGGTCCTAACTTTAATATACAAGGTAATTCAAAACTCAAAGTACAAATTTTTAGGGGAGGTAGAAAACTCAAACACAAAGCAGAATCATATAGGAATGTATGACGGAAAATGCAAACCTGATCAGCTAGAGTGTAAACGAAGATGCAGAAATGAAAAGCCAATAATGGGTGGAAAAACTATTTATTTAGCGATTCTTTACCTAGGGCTGTACGTGTTGAGCTGGAGCCCCATCGTGCTGGAACCACATTGCACACATTGGAACACTGATTGGAACACTGTCCAGTAATTCCGGTAGTACCTCCTTAAGTACACGTTCAGTTTCACAACAACTGCTCAAAGTTATTACAATCCACAGTTATGCGGACGTTTGCATCTGCGACGTTTTCCTCGGACGTTTGCATCTGCGATTTCATCTGAGATTCTTGCGATAGGGTCGGTTGCAGAATCAACGGGCGTCTCATAGACCATGGATTTGAGGGTCCCATACAGGAAGAAATGAAGGCTAGATAAATCAGACGATCGTGGTGGCTCGTAGATCATGGATTTGAGGGTCCCATATAGGAAGAAATGCAGGCTAGATAAATCAGGTGATCGTGGTGACCATAGATTTGAGGGTTCCATACAGGAAGAAATGAAGGCTAGATAAATCAGACGATCGTGGTGGCTCGTAAACCATGGATTTGAGAGTCCCATACAGGAAGAAATGCAGGCTAGATAAATCAGACGATCATGGTGGCTCGTAGACCATGGATTTGAGGGTCCCATACAGGAAGAAATGCAGACTAGATAAATCAGGCGATCGTGGTGACCATGGATTTGAGGGTTCCATACAGGAAGAAATGCAGGCTAGATAAATCAGGCGATCGTGGTGACCATAGATTTGAGGGTTCCAACCAGGAAGAAATGAAGGCTAGATAAATCAGATGATCGTGGTGGCTCGTAAACCATGGATTTGAGGGTCCCATACAGGAAGAAATGCAGGCTAGATAAATCAGACGATCATGATGGCTCGTAGACCATGGATTTGAGGGTCCCATACAGGAAGAAATGCAGACTAGATAAATCAGGCGATCGTGGTGACCATGGATGTGAGGGTTCCATACAGGAAGAAATGCAGGCTAGATAAATCAGACGATCAAGGTGGCTCGTAGACCATGGATTTGAGGGTCCCATACAGGAAGAAATGCAGGCTAGATAAATCAGACGATCATGGTGGCTCATAGACCATGGATTTGAGGGTCCCATACAAGAAGAAATGCAGGCTAGATAAATCAGGCGATCGTGGTGACCATGGATTTGAGGGTTCTATACAGGAAGAAACACAGGCTAGATAAATCAGGCGATCGTGGTGACCATGGATTTGAGGGTCTTATACAGGAAGAAATGCGGGCTAGATAAATCAGGCGATCGTGGTGACCATGGATTTGAGGGTTCCATACAGGAAGAAATGTAGGCTAGATAAATCAGACGATCATGGTGGCTCGTAGACCATGGATTTGATGGTCCCATACAGGAAGAAATGCAGGCTAGATAAATCAGACGATCATGGTGGCTCGTAGACCATGGATTTGAAGGTGCCATACATGAAGAAATGCAGGCTAGATAAATCAGGCGATCGTGGTGACCATGGATTTGAGGGTTCCATACAGGAAGAAATGCAGGCTAGATAAATCAGACGATCATGGTGGCTCATAGACCATGGATTTGAGGGTCCCATACAGGAAGAAATGCAGGCTAGATAAATCAGGCGATCGTGGTGACCATGGATTTGAGGGTCCTATACAGGAAGAAATGCGGGCTAGATAAATCAGGCGATCGTGGTGAACATGGATTTGAGGGTCCCATACAGGAAGAAATGCAGGCTACATAAATCAGGTGATCGTGGTAACCATAGATTTGAGTGTCCCATACAGGAAGAAATGTAGGCTAGATAAATCAGGCGATCGTGGTGACCATGGATTTGAGGGTCCCATACAGAAAGAAATGCAGGCTAGATAAATCAGGCGATCGTGGTGACCATGGATTTGAGGGTCCCATATAGGAAGAAATGCAGGCTAGATAAATCATTCGATCGTGGTGACCATGGCTTTGAGGGTCCCACACAGGAAGAAATGCAGGCTAGATAAATCAGGCGATCGTGGTGGATTGTGGGTCCTCCAAGCCTAATCGATCGAGGTGCAAACGTACTGTTCAAGTAATCACGTACGACACAGGGGATAATGAGCTGGAGTCCCATCGTGCTGGAACCACATTGCACACATTGGAACACTGATTGGAACACAACAGACATTGGAACACTGTCCAGTAATTCCGGTAGTACCTCCTTAAGAAAAATGCGATATTACCTGCCATCCAGTGGGGGTGGTAAATGGTATGGCTCGATTAAAGTCATCAGCAATAATACCCGTCCATACATTCACTGAGAACCGTTATTGGGCAGCATGTGGTTGCATATTTCGTGGGTTGTTGTGGCTTCCACACATGAACATCGTGTTGAATCAAGATCCCTTCAGGAAAGAAAGAGGATCCCAACTACAGCGCTGTTGAACAGCGCCCTCCAGCGTCGGATTTGCGTTTCCGGTCATACATTCTTATGTGATACTGTTTTGCTTTTGAGTTTTCTACCTCCCCTAAAAGTTTGTACGTTGAGTTTTGAATCACCCGTATAAAAAATTTTTATTACATTGAAAATACGCAATTTGTAGACTATTGATTAATTACGCAGTACCGTTACATAAAACAATATAGTTGATTTATTCCATATAAAAAATTGTACTATTTACAACACAGAAAACACGACTACGCACTGACACGACTTTACAGAATCCGCTAGAGAAATATTTTCTTCATATCGGCCACTAACTATATTTGTCTAACCGTAGGCGATCTAGTTTGCAGGAAAGTAAAAACAGTATTCCGAAGAAAATAGTACCTAATATTTTGCAGATCACCAAAATATTAGGAATTAATCGACCAAACTCCAGACCGAAAATTTCAGGTTCTGTTTTATTTTTACGACTTTCTATAAAATCATGATATCCAAACGTGAAGCCACATTAGATGCTCGTTCTTTACTCAAACCACATTCTGCGAACGAGAGAAATTTTCTTTTTACCCGTGGGATAGAAAAAAAACTCAAATCCTATGGAATTGTGCTAAAAATAAATTTAATCTTGAGAAATACAAGATATTTCATTCACAAGAATTTCTTTAGAAAATGCACAGAAATAGACTCTATATATTGCTGTAAGTATGGAAGGCTCCGTATAAATAATGCCAAGTAGTGTGCAAAGTGGATTTTGGAACATTTCCTTGGACGTATGTTACAAATTTAGTACTTCTTTCATTCTCTGGGAAACTCCTAAATATTATATTTGTTGAAAGATAAAGATAAGTATCAAAGCAAATGATATTTATGAACAGAATTTGCAAAGAAACACAGCTGGTATCAAAGGAAAATGATGATATAATGACGACTTAGACAGGATAAATTTTTATCAGTATCTATTTGTAAATATTTTGTTATCTTGTTTGAAAAGGGAAAAAATAGCGTATTATGTCATAACATATAACCATAAGAATCATAGCAGATGAAATTTATTAAGGCTGATGTGTACTAACCCTATTTGATTAGCTCACCTTGATGTTAACCTATGGAGGAAATTTGTATACTATTTACAGCTACATAAATGCTGATAATCCAATAAAAATGGTATTTTTAGATAGTCTAAACTTTTCTGCACCTTGAACAGGATTCATTTGATAAATTTCGTCCACCGAAGGAATTGATGAGCGTTTAAAACACACTAGACTAGATTTTGCCCCCGAAAAATTTAAATTTTAAAATATTATTTGCATTTTTTTAAAAATGAAAAATGCCACAAGGTGTAAAATTTCTTTCTCTATTACCGAGTACAGTTTTAAAAAAAAATCTTTAAATCCAAGTCGGCAATCCTTTGACAAATTTTCTCCATAGGTTAACATTGAGATGAGCGAATCTAATACGGTTAGTACACAGCAGCCTTAACATTGAACTGAGTAAATAGAATAGGGCTACAGCCCAGTATCCAGAACATTGAAATGATTAAAAAGAATGGGGCTACTCCATAGCATCCTTAACAATGAACTGGGTAAATAGAATAGAGCTACTGCACAGCAGCTTTAACATTGAAATGATAAAATAGAATAGGAATACTGCACAGAAGTTATAAGATTGAACTGAGTAAATAGAATAGGGCTACTGCACAGCCCTAACCTTTAAATAAGTCGGCAATCCTTTGACAAATTTCCTCCATAGGTTAGCATCGAGATGAGCGAATCCAATAGGGTTATTATAAAGTAGCCTTAACACAAAGAACTTACAACTGGTATCAAAAAATAAAATAAAATTGTTGATATACGAGGGATTGAACTTTAATAGTGACAACACTGTTGTAGAGCCATACCCAGCAGAACCCATGAAAGCAGCTTATACCACAAGTACGTTACATACCTACCGAACCTGAGAGCGAATGCGCTCTCCCCACAAACATCACACGCCTGCACATTGGCAGGATGAACACAGCCATGTTTTAGTTACTGGTCTCTTGTACGAAATAATTTGTAGCGTCCGTCGTACTGATGAAAGGAAAATGTTTGTGCGCACACTGTGGCTGATGTGTTTGCTCTCTGGGGCTGGGAAGTGCTCTAACATCACCAATATTCCCCGGATTTAAGTCTTTGTGACTTTGATCAAATCCCCAAGATGAAGGAACCCCTCTGTATATTCCACCAGAGATTCTGCAAGCTGTTGGCCGCTCCATTCTAAGGGTCAACAAATCAGGTGCTGCCAACGGCCTCCTGCAGCTTCCAGGACGTTAGCAAGGGGTGCTAAACAATACTGGTTACTACTTTGAAGGGCTATAAAAGTTTCATCTCTGTATCTCTTCTGTATAATTTTAATATATCTAGTTGCCGCTATTAAGGTTGCTATGTACTAATCCCATTGGATTCGCTCACCTCAATGTTAACCTATGGAGAAAATTTGTCCACGGATTGCCGACTTGGATGCAAAGATTTTTTTTAAAAAATTGTACTCCGTCATAGAGAAAGAGATTTTACATTTGTGTACCTTTTTCGTTTTTTTTTAAAAATGCAATTAATATTTTAAAATTTAAATTATTCGGGAAAAAAATCTGGTATAGTGTGTTTTAAACGCTCATAAATTCCTTCGGTGGACGAAATTTATAAAATGTATCCGGTAGCGCTTTGCAGAAAAGTTCAGGCTATCTGACAATACCAATTTTATTGGAGTATCAGCATTTATGTACCTGTAAATAGGTGACAAAAATATATTTTAAATAAGCAATTTGGGGGCAGCGCTTAACCCCCCCCCAATAGAGAGAGAACCATTACAATCCCTCAAAATGTTCAAATGAAGGGGGGGTAGAATTCTCGAACTGTCAACTGGACTCCTCCCATTACAAGAATCTGCAAGAAGAGGAAAAGGGAAATACGATTTTTTTCTTAGTACATAGCAGCCTTAAAGTGCCATCCTATGTAATTGGCGATAACTGGTGATAATTAATCACCAGGGCGAGATAAATGCTTGTAAGCGATATAAGTAGCTGCTAGTAAATATTTCCTTATTTTGATTTTAAAAAATTTAAAAATACGTATTATGTTTGAACACATAAACATAATAATGATAGCAAATGTAATTAATAAATAGAAAGAACATTCATCTGATATTAAAGAAAATAGGCGATAATATAATGACTAGAGCAGTAAAAATTTTTTATCAGATGCTTCAAGTAAACATTTTATTATTTTGGTTTTAAAAAGTCAAAAAATATGTATTATGTTTGTACACATAAACAAAAGAATTATCGCAAGTGAAATTAATAAACACAAAGAACATATAGCTGGTATCAAAGGAAATTGATGATATAATGTTGACTAAGTAGGATAAATTTATATAAGCGATATAACTAGATAGTAAAAATTTTGCTATTTTGGCTTAAAAAAATTAAAAATAACGTATTATGTTTGAACACCTAAACATAAGAATTATAGCAAATGAAATTAATAAACACAAAGAACATATAGCTGGTATCAAAGGAAATTGATGATATAATGTTGACTAGGGTAGGATAAATTTATATAAGCGATATAAGTAGCTGCTGATAAAAATTATATTATTTTGGCTAAAAAAAAGTTTAAAAATACATATTATGTTTGAAAACATAAGCATAAGAATTATAGCAAATAAAATTAATAAACACAAAGAACATACATCTGTATCAAAGGAAATTAATGATATAATGTTGACTAGGGTAGGAAAAATGTATATAAGCGATTTAAGTAGCTGCCAGTAAATGTTTTGTTATTTTTACAATAGTTACAAAATGCAAATAACGTTAGAAAATATGCGGAATAATTTACACATTTACGTATTTATCTTTAAATATCATAAAAAAATAGAACAAAGAAAATTTTAAGGAAAACTTGAAATAAATGAGTGTAAATTAGGTCTTATTTCCAGAATTCCTCATCACCTCTGACTATGCTGTAGTGAAACTTCTCTATGGTGGCCAATAATACTTTTGACAAAAATGTGGCCGTTTTGAGAGGTGACCGTCGAAGCGAGTTTCCTTCCATAGCATTGACCCTATGGAGTCTTTAATCGAACAAAATATGGATATTAAGACGGGTAGCCGTCGAATAAGGCTAGAAAAGTTTCACTGTATATGGCAGCTTTAAGTAAAGAAATTATGATATTACGATTGGAAATTGCTCGTTGTGTAAGACGGTATTGTGTGAAGGATAAGAAATTATTACTTCCGCTGCAGAACAATCGTTCGGAATCTTTTTCAATCCGCCAATACACCATGATGTGTAATAATTTATCGCTTACCCAATTAAAAAAAAAGTACCCCCAAATGGCATATGATCACTTCACTGAAATACAACATTCTTAAATTAAAAATAGGCAACAATATTGCTAAAGATTACTACAGCAATCAATTAAAATGGTGATCCCTTCATTGTTAACACCGTCATAGACACGTTTTGTAAATAAAGAAGAAATAAATGCAAGCTTTACTCACGATTCATGGAAGTTACGATGAAAGCCTAAACGTCATGGAAAAGGTATTTTAACGTAGATCGTTGATAGAGTTTTGTTTGAAAAGCTTCGTTCGGTATTCTTTTGTTCTAAAGTGGGTATAAATCTCCGAATGAATATCGTAATTTTTCAGGAAAATTGGTACAAGTAACACGGTAGATAGGTTCCTAGAAAATACCGTGTTGTGTGAAACCGTGTTATATGAGACCCAGAGACAGTTCAAAAAAGTGGGGTTACGTTCTGAAAACTTATTAAAAACAAACTTTTTTAAAAATTCCATATAAGCAACTTAATTTTTATTAAAATTATAAATGTATGTATAACACAAAACGAAAAGAAACAAAAAAAAAATTATTTTTATTTAATGCGATCTTAATGTAACAAATTTCTTCCTCATCACTGCTCAGTACAATCAAACGAGAATATTTTTTCGATTGAACGATATCACCTTCACTTTCAGAACCTTTTTCTTCATTTAGATTTTTTGCACCTTCTATCCTCTTTACAAAATCTGTAATTTTGGTTTATTTGCTGTTTTTTACAAGGTCATTGTAGATTCACGGTATGGAGACAGACAATTTTGCAGCTCCCTTTTGAATTTTCGGCTTCTTTCGGCGGAAGGGTCTGCATTCAGGAAAAATGATTCAAGATTTTAAGCTAAGCTTAGAAGAAATAAATGCCTTCTTGTAATTTTATAGAGTTAAAAATGAATAAATTATAATTTGTTTATACATTTTCACGTAAAGCCAGTATAGTTCATTATTTTAAGGCAATTTAGTTTTTAAATGTGTTAAACAAAAATCATCTTATCTATCGCTATAGAAGTATAGTGTTGTACGAAGGTTTTCGCAATTTTTTAATCGTGTTAGAGCGAAACCGTGTTACAGGTTGCAGTGTTATACGAGGGTTCCCACAATTTATCCTATCGTGTTAGAGCGGAACCGTGTTGTAAGATGTTGTGCTGTAGGAGGGCTACCTGTACTTATCAAGTAAAGATTCCATTTATTACACAGGCAATTTATCTTTCTCGTGATATTAAATATTTATGTACCCTCATATAATTTACACCTAGATATAGCCTGTTGGTTGAATACATGGAGTAATACTTAAACTATACCCCGATTTGTAAATCTGTGTTGAGATGGCAAAATGTTATAAGAAACTTTTCTTATAAAAATTGAGTTTTTCAAATTCCGAATTCTCGTTCGCCGATATTTTATATTTACTGTAACTACTGTAAGTAATAGCCAACTATTTTTCTGAAACACTGGTACCACGTTTGCTCATGTTAAGCAAATTACTGATTTTTCATGACATCTTGAGTCTTAGGATTGCTGTCACGTAAATTTCTTATAGCATTTTGCCATCTGAGTGCGTAAATAAAAAGAGCTACACGAAATCCACACTGTAAATGACAGTTAATTGATAATCCCCAACTGCAGGAATAAATGAACCCTAATTTCTGACTAAAAGCCAAAGTCATCTTTCAGTCCCCAGGGAATTATATAGATTGTCTCTGAAGTTGAATCCCACAGGACAAAACCGCATAAATTTTCCGTTAGCACAGAATGTTTTCTTTAGCACAGATTTCCGCCTCAATTATACTATCGAAATACGAATCTCGTATTTACTCTTGAAAACTGGTTTTTATTAAGGCTGCTGTTAACTAACACTATTGGATTTTCTCACCACAATGCTGACCTATGGAGAAAATTTGTCTTTTATTTACATCTACATAAATGCTGATAATCCGATGAAAAGAGTATTTTCAGATAGCTTGAACTTTTCTGCACCTTGCAACAGGATTCATTTTACAAATTTTGTTCATCAAAGGAATTGATGTGCGTTTAAAACACACTATACCAGATTTTTTCCCCGAATAATTTAAATTTTAAAATATTATTTGCATTTAAAAAAGTCACAAGATGTAAAATTTATTTTTTTATTTCAGAATACAATTTTAAATAAATCTTTCAATCCCAGTCGGCAATCCTTGGGCACATTTTCTCCATTGGTTAAGATTGAGGTGAGCCAATCCAAAAAGGTCAGTATACAGCAGCCTTAAGTAGTTATTGTTACACATAAACTAATAAAAATTAAAATGACAGACTATTAAATTCCATTGTGGAACAAACCAATTTTTAAAACCTACTATATAGGATTGTATTATTCAACGTAACTTCCCCTTTGAACCGTAAACTTTACGTCATATATATATATATATATATATATATATATATATATATGTGTGTGTGTGTGTGTGTGTCAAACCCACGTCTGACATTCCTAATTTGGACCATAGACACATCATTTAGAATGATTAATGAAGACCGTTAGAGGCATGCTACAAAGCGGAAAGCCAGCGGCAATGAAATTCACCACAGGTGGTCTGCGTTGGACGGAACCGGATGGTCGGGTGTTCAAGGTGTGGATTGGTTTGGTTTGGAGCGCTACGGTCAACTTTTGCTACACGAGGGCTAATTAGACCGGGACCCACAGTTTAAAGCCGATTCCGAACGGCTACAACCATCCATGCCAACAATGGGATTCGAACCCACAGGATCTGTACCGAATGCCAGCGACCTAGCCATTCGGCCATCATCTGACGTTCAAGGTGTGGAAAGACGGAGATTGTTCGAGAAATAGAGAAAAATGGATGAATAGAGGTGACAGCGAGGAAAAGAATAGACTTGGACTGTGCACAAACGACGCGTGCGAGCGGAGAGAATAGAGAGAGACAGGGTCTCTTTTGGACTTCGATTATGAACCCCTCTCTGATGAATTATATCAGCGTTCTTCGGAACAAACTTATGTAGTTTGTTATTAGTCTAGATATTGATGTTATAATAAGCCAGATATAAATAAGAGCTATTTCTCCAGTTATGAATAACTCTACGAGATATTTATTTAAAGGATCACGACGATCAGGTTTACAATATATATCGGACATTTTGTCGATTGTCATGAGTGAAAATTAATATCAGTTAATAAAGGTGTAATTTTAAAAACACTGGGTACCTTAAGTGAGAAAACGACAGTCACTTCATATGATATGACTGTTATTCGTAAGTTACAATGTAAAAATGAAATGCTGTTTTGGGATTATTACAGAAATGGAAGCATAATTAGAAGGATAAAATAGAATGTTTAAAGTATCTGCCTATGTTCGGAGCCCTTTTTTAAAAAATATATAGGACTGATTTAATACATACATTTTTAGTTCAAATGTGATATAAAATCCTGAAAAAAAATATAATTTTGGAAAAAAATTCATAACATTTCAGAATATAGGAAATATTTTATAAATTTTTAATTGAATTTAGTGCTTACGGCAGAAACCCTACACACAATTCAACTCAATATACTTTAAGTTCCTTTACACTATATACTACTGTGATACTTACCTGTGTTCTGTAGTAAAAGTTTTGCAATATTTCCAAAAATCCCTGAAATATGCCAAAAAAGTGAAAGAACACTAATTTTTTTATATCTTTTTATAAGTGCAGGTATTTGTAGAATTATTAAATCAACACATACAGCTTAGCTTTTAGGTCAAAACATAGTTAGTAACATGCAAAACTCTACTGCAAAAATTCAATGAAATATATTAAAAACTTTTTTAAATATTAGCTTTTTCGTTTACAAAAGTAACTGAAAAATGAGTTTTCTAGAAAGTGCATTCAAAGATGCTACTTCCGGTCTTCTAATATCGCTTTCGGTTCATAAAATTGGTCATAAATTCTCATCCAATGATCGTATGAATAAAAGTTAAGCAGTTTTAGAATCCTAAAAGATTGGTCTTTGAAACAGAGCAATAAAAAATATCGAAATTTTGCATCAAAACAGGCCGTTTCAACGTAGGCCTTAAGATATTAATTGGGATAAAATATCTTAAGATAAAAAATTGGGATAAAATACCTTAAGATGAAAATTGTGATAAAATACCTTAAGATTAAAAATTGGGATAAAATACCTTAAGATAAAAAATTGGAATATAATACCTTAAGATAAAAATTGAGATAAAATATCTTTAGATAAAAAATTGGAATGCAATACCTTAAGATAAAAAATTGGGATAAAAAACCCTAAGATAAAAGTTGGGATAAAATGCCTTAAGATAAAAATTGGAATACAATACCTTAAGATAAAAATTGGGATAAAATACCTTTAGATAAAAGATTGGAATGCTGTACCTTAAGATAAAAAATTGGGATAAAAACCCTAAGATAAAAGTTGGGATAAAATGCCTTAAGATAAAAATTGGAATGCAATACCTTAAGATGAAAATTAGAATATAATACCTTAAGATAAAAAAAATTGGGATAAAATACCTTAAGATAAAACATTGAGGTAAAATATCCTAAGATAAAATTTTGGTTAAAATACCTTAAGATATAAAATTGGGATACACAAACAGATAAGCCCGTACTCAGAAACATTTCACCTTGAAACAGACAGTATTTTTAACTTGAAGAAACATTTCAATTTTTACAGCGCACCCCTATTTGATTTTGATAAAAATCATGCCAAAAAATAATTAAAATTTCTATATCTAATTTATCATCTACGAAGTAAAGAATGTAAGGTTCTGACACGTGCATTTCGGATTCATCCCACGTTTTAGAATCCCTGAATAAATAAAAAGTTTTTTTGGAGCACTTCCCTAAAATAGATTCTAACTCGCTCTACAAAATTTTTGTTGGGGGCGATACTCTCGAGAACTACTCTCCAGAATTCGAGAGCGAAACAAAAGAAATAGGTGGGAAAATTTTATTTCAAGCCGCCGAGAGCATGAGGAGTTTTGTTTAGCTAGGAAACGGATAGGCTGTTGATTCTTAGTCCGTATTTTGTTTTTGTGGTGACGCACCGGAGCATTCCCCTGTGACGTACGCTGCTATATGCAGGCACGTTGCCATTGTCTGGGTGGAAAAACCGCACGTATAAAAAGAAGCAACGGAAATGTACAACGTAAATAACTGGAGAGCGAAATGCTTTTCTCCTTCCGACTGCTTTGACGTTTCCGTTTCAGCATTTCACTTCCGATTGCTTGTAGTATTTACGTGTTTAAGCCGAATGCGTTAAACTTTCTGTAAAAATTTGTCAGAATGACAAATTCTTTATATGAATTAATATTTTTTACAAGAAATAATATTACAGCATAAGCGTTGATATGTTAGATACCTATATACCTATACATGATTTATACAATTAAATTAGTTTAAGAAATTAACATGTATTCCAGTGCCGTATTTAGATAGTGGCGTGTTAATTTACTTAGTATTTTTAAAATTTTACCAATGCAATACAAATTGTAGTTGATATAAATTTATAAAAATTAATATTTTTGCATGAAATTGTCCTTAATTCAGCACAGGCATTGATGCATTAAAGACCTTCCTTTCTAAGCATGCTTAAGCCGAATGCTTTAAATATTCTGTAAAAAATTATCAGAATGACAAAATCTTTATATGAATTAATATTTTTTACGAGAAATAATATTACAGCATAAGCGTTGATATATTAGATACCTATATACCTATGCACGATTTAAATGATTAAATTAGTTTAAGAAACTAACATGTATTCCAGTGCCTTATTTAGAAGGTGGTATATTAGTTTACTTAGTATTTATAAAATTTGATCGAAACAATACAATTTCCAGTTGATATAAATTTATATTACTTAATATTTTTGCATGAAATTTTCCCTAATTTACCACAGGCACCGATGTATTAGAGACCTTCATTTCTAAGCATATTTAATACGATTAAATTAATTCCTGAAATCCTTCATTTACGTATTACAATACTGTATATTTATTTGGCAGCGAGCAAAATCACTTAGCATTTCTAGTAGCAATTATACTAATTTACTCTTACCTTAACAACCGGCAAAATTTTATCAAAACAATGCAGCTTGTTTGAAGGTTTTTTTTAATAGATTAATATGTTTCGTGGAATTTTTATTAATTTATCACAGGCGCCGATATGTTAGAGACCTACCTTCCTATGCGTATTTAATACGATGAAATTAATTTCTGAAATCCTTCATTTATATATTATAATACTGTATTCATTTGGCAGCGTATTACATTACTTATAATTTTTAATGAAATTTATATTTATGAATTGCTAGCACAATCACCAGCAAAATGTTATCAAAACAATGCGATTTGTAGAAGTGATTGATTTATAAATATTAATATTTTCTATGAAATGTTCATTGATTTAGCACAAGCATCGATATGTTAGACGCCTTGTTTCTTCTGCGTATTTATTACAACTAAATTAATTTCAGAAATCCTTCAGTTATGAACTGCTATACTGTATTTATATTACTATGAATACATTATTTGTATAACTGTATTCATAGTCTACTATCCTACTGTATTCATTGCAGCGTGTTGAATTACACTATATGTCTGATGAAAGATATACAGGGTATTTCAAAAAGAATCACCCGATTTTAAATGAGTATATTATGAAAAATATTGAACATAGAATCTTAAAATTAATTTTATATTACATGGCTAATCATAAAGTTTTTTACAAACTAAATTAAAGGTGCTTAATATGTCCACCTTTGGATTCACGACATATGTATATATGGTAGGCAAATTCTTACCAAACTTTTGCGATCATGTATGCATACACTTCTTCCACGGCTGTTATGCGTACATAGACAACCCGTGTCTTGGAATAGTTTATACCATCGCCTAATGCTCTGAGAGGTAGGAACTTCAATCTACCAGGGTTTTGTAGACGAAAATCACGCTGATTAGTTGTTACGGACTCACACTTCGCAAAGCGTAGAACACAAAATGATTTCTGTTGTGCAGTCGCCATCTTTACAAACACTGAACTGGTGGGCGAAGGAAGAGCGTTAGCGCTACTTGTCGGCAACTATGCTAAATTCGAGATTTCCCTCTTTCTGCCTATACATTATTCGATCAAAACGGGTTAAAAGATGAATACTTATGATTTTTTTAAATCAGATGATTCTTTTTGGAGCACCTTGTATAACTTTAATCTTAGCACAGCCATTTCAAATTTTATCAAAGCAATACAATTTGTAGTTGATATAAATTTATATAAATTAATATTTTTGCATTAAATTTTCCTTAATTTGGCACAGGAATCGAAGTATTAGTCCTTCCTTTCTAAACATATTTAATACTATTAAATTAATTCCAGAAATCCTTCATTTGAGTATTACAATTCTGTATACTTATTTGGCAGCGAGTAAAACCACTTAGTATTTCTAGTAAAAATTATATTAATTTACTCTTCGGTAAACCACATGTAAAAATTTATCAAAACAACGAAATTTGTTGAAGAGATTTATATGAATTAATAATTTTCATGTAGTGTTTATTAATTTAACAAAAGCATCGATATGTTAGAGACTTTGCTTCCTCTGCGTAGTTAATACGATTTAAGTAGCTTCAGAAAACCTTCATATGCATTAAAATACTATTTATGGTAGCGTGTTAAATTACTTAGTAATTCATACGAAAGATCAATTAATTTATTAGTCGCCTAATCGTTAATATTTTAGAGTGCTTCTTCTACTAACGTCACATAATGAAATTAGCTACAGAGAATATCAAGATCTACGATAAGTCTGAATTAGTCTGGTAGCGTGTTATATCAATCAATATGTCTGATGCAATTTATACTAATTGTCAGCTAAGCTGTCGTTATGCTAGAGGGAATATATTCTATCAGTTATTTATCCAATTAAATGAATTTCTCTAACATTTTAGAGGCGTTATAATGCAGTATATATTACATTATAGGGTTTTATATTACTTTATATTTATTATAAAATTTATTTTGGATTATTCTCTATGAAAAGATCTTGATATGTCAAGGAAAAAACTTTCAATATATATTTTTCATGGGATTAAATTAGGTTGATAATTTTTTTAGATTATATTATTATGCTGTATTCGTATGGTAATGTGTTACATCACTTTATATTTAATACTTTTTAGATTACTTTATTCTCAGCAGAAAATTTAACGAAAATGCTGTGCATACTTCGTGCGACTAAGTTAGTTCCAGGAATCTTTTAGATTTATTACAAAGCTGCTATCATTTTTAAAATTTTATCAAAACAATACAATTTGTGGTTGATATAAATTTATATAACTTAATATTTTTGTTTGAAATTTTCCTTAATTTAGCACAGGCATCGATGTATTAGAGATCTTCCTTTATAAGCATCGTAATAGTTAATTTTTTCTCTGCATACTTAATGTTAGAGAGAGAGAATGTCCCTTATACATGCTTAATGCAATTAAATTAATTTCAGAAATTGAAAAAAGGGAGTATTTTATATGTTAGCCTGCTCTATAACGTAATATTTAAAATTAAATTTATTATTTTAACCTCAGCAATACCTTATATTTTTTTCTCCATGCTTCATAAAATAAAATATATAAAAGAATAAATTTTTATATTGAACGGCAAAAAATATAGGTTACTGTTACAAACGTCTTTATCGAA
>OU015499.1:42413683-42433683 GCA_907164885.2 Dolomedes plantarius | reverse complement strand
CCAAGCCACATGTCACAAATGTTAATGCCAAACGTCGTGTACAGTGGTGCCACAACCACAAAAAATGATCGATTGATAAGTGGAAGACAGTTATATGGTCAAACTAATCATCTTTCGCACTTTTCCTCACAACAGGACGGGTGCACGATTGGAAAACACCTGCACAAGCTTATGATCGTGATTATCTCCTTCCAACTGTCAAGCATGGAGGCTGATCTGTCATGGTATGGGCAGCCGTGTCGTGGTTTTCTGATGGCCCAATCGTAACCCAGAAAGGAAGGATCACTAGGGAGAAGAAAAGAGAAATTTTAGCTGACTACGTCCATCCTATGATGCAAACTTTGTTTCCTGCAGGATATGGACTTTTCCAGGATGATAATGTCCCTATTCAGGCAGCGAGACTTGTCCAATCATGGTTTGATAAACACGAGGATGAAATGAAACAGCTAGCTTGGCCCACACAGTCCCCCGACATCAGTATAATCGAACCGTTATGGTCTATTCTAGAGCGTTCAATCTAGAATCGACATCCTCCACCGGCGTCACTCATGGATCTTTCAGAATATCTCCAAGAAGAATGGTATAATATTCCTCTAAACACTATTCAGAAATTGTATGATTCGATTCCCAGGTACTTGTATGATTCGATTTCAGGCGAATCCAAGCTGTATTACATGCCAAAGGCGGTCCTATGCCATATTAGTAACGGATTTCTTATAAATCTAGGGTGTTTCCATTATTTTGATAACCACACACATACATATATATATATATATATATATATATATATATATATATGTGTGTGTCACGGTGCTTACATCGAGTAACCTTTATCTAATTAAATAATCTAAAATCAGTCATCACAGTAGGCCTGTGGCAAAGAACTAATACTTAAATTACAACTAAGATTTTAATAACATTAATTAAATTCAAAACAATCTGCTATTTCCCCTCGTCTCAGCTCACGACACACGACTTCGTCCAACAGTGGACAACTCTAATCTATATTTTGTTCTTTTTTCGCGCTTATGCAAAGGCGCGGGTGCCAGCCAGCGTCCTGTGACCGATGATTCACTATCATGCTCTTTCGAACATTCGAGAATATGACACAATCCTTTGCAATTCGCTCAAGGAATCTCTTAACCCGAGAGAGTGAAAGCGTACTCCGGTGTTAATAAATAGTGAGTTTCTCATAGTAAATTACCGTTTATCGGTAATTTGCCTAATTTTAACCCAATTAAATCTTGTTAATTATAGTTTACGTTCCTAGCATTACGTATATATATGGGGGCGCTATTTACTGATTTACAAAACATGCGTGGGGGTTTTAATTTTAAATGATATCCTTCCGAAACATAATCGTTTGCTCCGGACAGAGTACTCGGAGTTAAATGTGCGAATCATTCCGGTTTAGACCATAAGACGGAAAGAAACTTTAAACCGAATATAATCGTAAAAAAATATTTTTGAGAACATACCTTTAAAGAAATGCGATCTCAGAATGGAGGTCATTTATTAAATAACCTAAATTTCAGTACTTTTCTAGAAAGGAAATAACAATTTGAGGGCTGAAAAAAACCATGCAAATATTTTTTTTTAACCTCGACCTTTCTATTAAACAAAAGGGATCATATTATAAGTTATCTGTTAACGATATTGTTAGATTCGGAAATGCAAATAACATTTCCCATCATGGTGTTACGTCAGTGGGTGATTCCATTCCCAGAGAGGAATGTAGGAAGACGAGCGAGTATATAAAGGAAAATTAAGGGGCACACCACCTTTAAAACTTCAAAATCGATTTTTGGTTTCTGCTATATTCTGATTTTTGGGACATTTCTGAACAATATTAAAAAAAACCACATAAAAAAATCATTATTTCTCGAGTTATGAGAGTTTATGTTAAGCTCACTCTGTTGTCATGGCCATATATATTCCAACTTTAACTTCAGGTTTCTCAAATATTCTCAATTTTCTGTTACTCCCAAACTATGTGTGCTGGACACACAAAATTTTTATCAGATTTGTATTTTAAGCTTCTTTACATACTAAAACCAAAAAAATAAAAATAAATTTGTAAAAAAAATTTTTTTTTAACTTGAAAATGTTTTTTGAAAATTGCTAAATTTTAATTTTTTAAAAAATATGTAAATTTTTCAATTTAAACTATATATTTTGTATATTTTTTGGTTTTACATTAAACTTGAGTATATTATTAATTTAATTTGACCAAAAAATAGTTTCTGTATGCATATTTCTTAATTTTATGATGCGCGAAACATACAATTATTTTTTTTTTCCTTTTTAGTAATGTGTACATTTAAAAATAAATCTAAAAATTATTTATGGATTTACAAGTTCTATTTTTGTATAAATGTAACTGAAGAATTGTAATTTAGATATGAAACAAAAAAATTATATATATATATATATATATATATATATATATATATATATATATATATATATATATGATAATATTATTAACAACCTATAATTGCCCTTTCTGAACTTTCTCTCTGCCCTGGTAACCCCTTTTTCGACTCCTCGGTGAAACGCCTCTCCTTTCCACACACTGACTTCCTCCGCCAATTCTGGCAGCCTCTCTGAGTTAATTCTATTTTCGCGCTTTTACGAAGGGACACTGGACTGACTCGAACTGAATAAGATGTGTTATTTTATTCTTTAATAAATGCCTTTGTTCCTGAAGCTGACTTTATTATTTTCCGGCCTCGATGTATGCTCCTATTTCTTGAGATGTCCATTCGATTCATCTCATATATATTAATATTATTGGAGTTTCAGTAGGTCGAATTTCATCATGTTTATTGTCATTTCAGTGTAGTCATAAGTAGTATGCCCCCTTAAAAGAAATAAAAATCTGCCGTGTTAATTTATCTTGCGTTGTGTCATAAAATTTCATTTTAATTAATGTAATGAGGTATATTTCAGTGCTGCATGTGGCCTGCTATCCCAAGAAACTCCCATCATTGGCCCAAAAGCAAAGTTCCATCATTGGGAAATGCTTCCCTTCGGTAAAACTTCCAGAAACAAATTTGGGACAACTACAAAATGTTTATGTAGGGACAAAAATTATAAAATGTTGTTGTTCAAACACCAAGTGAGAGTTGAACTGCTCTCCCAGCGGTTGGGCCAGTTAACTGCCAACCGCTGGGTGAGCTGCAATGCCAACCGTTGTTTATATAACCGAAGCGGCCAAATCCAACTATTGGCCAACTTTGATAAAAACGGTTTGTCAACAATTTCCCAACGAACGTTTGGGTTGACCAATACAGATTGTAATATATATATATATATATATATATATATATATATATATATATATACAAGGTGCGCCCATAAAGTAACCGGACAAATTAAAAAATCAAACGATAAAATAAAAAAGTGAAAGAAAAATCGCCTGGCTAGAAAGAGTGATATCTCAACTCTTGTTAAAGCCAGTTTAAACTGGTTATTTAGTCTTTTGCATACCAAAACGCCGTAGTAATTTTCATTTACTGAGAAGGCATTGTACAAAAAAAGGTTGCTTCGGAATGGAACGTTGTAACATTAAATTTTGTTGCAAATTAGGTAAATCTGCAACCGAAACTTTAGAAATGATTCGAACAGTATATAGTGATGCATAGTTATCAAGAACACAAGTGTATGATTGGTACAATCGCTTTAAATGTGGGCGAGAAAGCATTGAAGATGAACCAAAGACAGGGAGCCCTTCAATTTCAAAGAATGAGGAAAATGTGGAGAAAATTTATTCTTTGGTAAAAGCTGATAGACGTGTAACAACTCAACAACTTTCAGACATGCTTAGGATAAGCAAAGAAAGCTGTAGATTAATTTTAATTGAAAATCTGAAAATGAAAAAAGTTTGTGCTTCATTTGTGCCTCGGATTTTAACAGAACTGCAAAAAGAAGACCGAAAGGGTTGCTGGGAAGATTTGCTGACTACTGCGCAACAGGACAACAATTTCTTAAAGTGTATTGTAGCAGGAGATCAGACATAGTATCTACAATACGACCCAAAAACAAAAAGACAAAGTGCACGGAGGAAAGGACCGTCTTCTCCCATACGAAAAAAAGCACGGATGTCAAAATCAAAGACTAAGGTGATGCTGATTGCACTTTTTGATTACAAAGGACTTATTCACCACGAATTTGTTCCTGAAAATCAAACAATTAATCAGTATTTTTACAAGGAGGGGCTTTTTCGATTAAGAAACAGGATAAGGCGAGTTAGGAAAGAACTGTTTGATTCTGGGCAATGGTTTCTTTTACACGATAATGCTAGGCCCCATACAGCAATTTCTGTAAAACAATATCTTGCTAAGCATTCAATTACAGTGAAAAATCACCCATCATATTCTTATCGCCAACTGATTTTTTTCTATTTTCGAAGCTTAAGATGGCCATGAAAGGACAGAGATTTGAAAACATCTCGGATATTAAATCAAATATTACGCGTATTTTGCGAACGGTTTGTTCCGACGCCTATAAACAGTGTTTAGACGACTTGAAGAAACGTTGGAAAAATTGTATAGACTCCTTTGGCGATTATTTTGAAGGAGATAAATTTATTTGAAGGTGAGTAATATTTTTCTTATTTTAAAAAAATGTCAGTTTACTTTATGGGCGCACCTTGTATATATATACACCGTGAGATGAGGTTACTTTGCGACGGATTCTGTGCCAGCCGATCAGTTTTAAAAGCAGCCCAAAAAGAACAATTGCAAAACTTTGGTACACCCTTTCCTTACGTAGTAATGTATTCCGCTAACCCGGATCTTTAATTACCATTGAGAAATTAAAGTTAAAATGTGTCACAAAGGGGCCCCGCTGTAGGGCTACTTTGTGACATATGTGTTTTCGCCTTGAAATCCAAGAGGAAAAATTACTTGACACAAAGTTAGACACTGTCTAATAGACAGTAAAACCCTTATAAAAAGCTTGATACACAATTATATATAGCTTTTAGAAATATTGGATAACTTTATATATATATATCTTTGACATCAATGAGACATCGGGTGCCCAGGGCAGCCATCAGTTCTTTTACAAGATGAGGAAATTCGTCTTTCTTCACATTCTGCTCCTTCGGGTAGTTTTTTTGCAGATAGTCAATACTTCGCTCTTTTCAGTGGTATTTTAGAGGGCGGAAAAATGCAACATCGAGAGGCTGGAGCAGGTGGGCTGAATTTGTGGATTATTATGTGATAGTTTCAATGTGTCACAAAGTAACCCCGTCAACTTTCGATATTTAGACTATGCTCTCATATTTCTTTGAAATATCACTACACAAAAGTAATATTGCTTCACAATCTAACCAACATATTGACAATAAAAAAACACCTGTGGTAGTTGATTGTATAAGGGGTTCCCGAAGTTTGAGTCAATAGCTTGACATGAGGTTTGAACACTACACTGGCTAGAGAGGGCAAATGGCGAATAGAAACTTCGAACACTGGCCACTATGTGTCTCTGTATGTCGGAGAAGTTGATGGCGCTGTTCTTTGCCTTCCCGGTATCACGGGCGCGGCGCAAGATCCGACATACGAAAAAACTACTATGTGTCACAAAGTCACCCCATCTTTCGGTATATATACATACATGCATACATATATATATATATATATATATATATATATATATATATATATATATATATACATATATGTATATATATATATATATATGTATATATATATATTTATATATATATATATATAAATATATATATATATATATATATATATATATATATATATATATATATATATATAAATATATATATATATATAAATAAATAAATAAATATATATATATATATATATATATATATATATATATATATATATATATATATATATATATATATATATATATATATATATATAATTTTTATCATTCTTCTAATTCCACTATCCTTCAGCGCACCTGAAAAAGTAAAAAAAGGTTTTTTTTTTTTTACCCCGACCCCCTTCATCTGTACGGAGCATTAAGTTTTAATGCAATTCTCTCCCGCTTGGCGAAGTACGTTCTTCCAGTCCCCGTCTCATCCCATCTGAGCGCCTTTTCCGTCATAAAAAATTCACCTTAGTTCGAATTTTTATCATCACTTCGAGAATTATGTGTTCCTACTATTAGATGCCGGAGAAGATAATATTGATTTTTCAATTTCGAAAGAATTTCTTTTATCTCTCCACATTCGTTATCCGCTCGCTAGTCGGAGAACGATTCGCTACTATTTGATTCCTCTGGAAATGCGGTAGAAAGACGCACTTTAAAAAATATATTGTTTGCAGGTACTTTTTTAATGGTTGTCTAATGGTTAGATAAAATGCAATTCTTAAAGGTAAGAGACGTCTAAAAGTCCGTTGTTTTATCTTAAAAATGGACCTTTTTTAATGATAACTGTTTAGCACGTAGCTAAAAGGAAAAAGTTTTGAGTCATTTTTATAGGTGCGTTTTTAAGTTAAACGAATTCGGTTCTAACGTCGCAGGTAAGTTTTCCTTTTCGTGTTCTAATGGACCTATTGAATTTTTTTTCCCGCTCGTGACGTCACTTTATGCTTAGTGGCCACTGGGTGGGCTGAATATTGAGCTTAAACCAATCCCTCTTCAGAATTTTGACATGCAGACTCCTGAAAAAATAGCTAGCACCTCTTACCGCAATATGTTCATTTTTCAAATAAAGTATAATATATATATATATATATATATATATATTATATATATATATATATATATATATATATATATATATATATATATATTTATATATATATATATATATATATATATATATATATATATATATATATATATATATATATATATATATATATATATATATATATATATATATATATATATATATATATTTTTATATATATATATATATATATATGACGTGCTTCGTTTCGCGCCCGGTATATTAAATGATGTTGCAGTCATATATAATCCTTTAGTTGAATTGCAGCGTAGTGGAAGTCAGTTCAAGAGTCAAACATAAACAATAATCCTTTTCGATATATTTATCATTTCTTCCGAGGTAGAACCACTCTCCAATTAACACAGCGTCTAGCGCTCGCCATTTTACAAAACCCGCGGACCCGGCTAGCGAGCGTCTACTATCAACGAACTAATCCCATCGGTCTGCTTAACTTACCCATTGTGTTAATGCTCCTAATACAACTGCGCATGCCCTCAATACGTTTGCGCTGAAATGAGGCTGGGGCGTGGCTAAGTTTGATACTATTTTTAGATTCTCCTCAAAAAGAGAATTTCCCTTCCTTAGGATTGAGAATTGGCGCGTTTCGAAATACGATAAATAATGATATTTAATGCTAGAATTTAGATTATTCTGAAGCCTCCCTGTAAATTGCTTAATTATTATTCTTTTCTAATTAATTCTTAACATATATATATATAATATATATATCTATATATATTATATATATATATATCTTATATATATATTTCTTCTGTCCGTGTGTATGTAACTGAATTCCTCCTAAACGACTGGACTGATTTTTATGAAATTTTGTGTGTGCAATTTAGTTGATCCGAGAATGGTTTAGATTCACAATTTGATCCGATAGAATATGTTTTTATATTTTTAATTAATTAATAAAAAACCAACAATTTATAAGGGCGTGCGTCCGGTAAATGGAAGCTGTTACACTTTGTGAAATCACTCCTCTAGATAATGGCGTCCACGTTAGGTTTAGTTAGCAAACAGCGAGCGAAAAAATAAAAATAAATAAAATCAAAAAGTTTCAAGTCATATATTAAACCAGAATAATAAATGAAAATAATAATCTTTCAAGTCAGATTTTATACTCTAAAATGGATCAGATCCAACGGCATATTTATACTCTCTCACGCGATGGAAAATTCGAATCAACCACGTTAAGTGACACGAGATCTTTTTTAATCGCTACTGCAATCCTCCTCGCCTATCTCTTTGTGTTTATTGAAGAGCTAAAGACTAAGCTTCTATCCTGCTAACTTATTTCTGACTAAAAACTCCTCTGACATGTATAATCACCAGCCCACAACAACTTTCCAATAGCGAATATGTTTCACTTTACCCACTAGACCACCGTGTCATCGTGGCGCATTCGGTAGGTCGCCAATTTGGAAAGTACCATGCTCTCGACCCGAGTTCGAATCCAGAGTTGTGTAAATTTTGCTAGACCTGTTATTTCAGTTTTTTTTAAGGCTATTTTATTTCAGCTTTTATTTTATTATTTTTTTAATTATTTAATTATTATTTTATTTTCTTTTATTATTTTTTATTTTAATTTTTTTAAATTATTATTTTTAAAAATTATTATTTTTATTTATTTTTATTTTTTTTAGCTTTTTTATAATGAAATACCGAATATAGCTGAAATCTGAGGAGTTTATTATACATTTATACATTTTTAATTGGGTTTTCATATTATTAATATGTATAACATTTCGTATGCTTTTTTTTCTATGTTATTTATACTGTGTTAATTTTTAAATTGATTTCGGTTAACAAACACTCTTAAAATCCCGGGCATCGCCGGGTACTTCAGCTAGAATTACAACGTTTGAACAGACAACGTCTGTCGGGTCCGCTAGTATATATATATATATTTTACATATACATACATACATACATATATATATATTATATATGTATATATATATATATATATATATATATATATATATTTACATATACATACATACATATATATATATATATATATATATAGTATGTATATATATATATATATATATATATATATATATATACATGCGCAGTACGGTATATTGAGAGAAATTTTAATTAGTATTTTTTTAAATAAATTTTTGATTCAATATAATTTTGTTAAGAGTTAGATATTTTCATTTTTATCATTTACAGGTCACTTCGAAAAATCCCTTCGGAAATCTTTGATTTATATAAAAACCATAAAAACCACTAAAATAAAATGAAGTTTCACTATACCTATAATTGAACTATCTAAAAATTTTGCCCTAATCTGATGAAGTTGCCCAAGCATATTAGAAGCAGAAGATTGAAAAGTCTACGAACTTCGGGTGTGAGAGTCCTTAAGCTATATAAATTGCAACGGTTAGACGCATAAATCTTTAAACAGATCGTTAAAGAGGTTAATCACGAACTCAGCGTCCATAGAGGTTATTCATAATAAGTGCTTCTTATAAAAACAGCACTAGCCTGCTACATTACCTAACTACTCACGTAGCATCCTTAACCATTACTCTAAGAAAGTTGACCTCCATACAATTATCGGACTCCCACTGGCATATTTTTCCCGCTGCTTGTATTAAACTTAAAACCGAGACGACACCAACGCACTTCAGAAATGATCAAGATAGTATACAGGAGGGTAATGCACCCATTGTGGTAGGACTTAAGCGTTTTCAGGTTGTTGTCTGAAAATTCTGAGACATTGAAATCGGCTAATCTGAAAATGTCACACTATCAGAATGACCACTTAGCGGTAAGTGACGTCATGCCGGAAAAAGTGCCATGGGTCCATTATAACGAGGGGGAAACATCAACTAGGAGAAAATAAAAATTAAACACTTGCACTGGTTGTCACAACACTTAAGTAAATTGTACGGCACTACATGACCTACTGTATATTTTTAAAAATATGATTTTCGAAAATTTTTAATCGATCGATCGTTCCCCGAATCATCGTTTTCTCGTATGTGTCGTTTATTTCACTGAGTCCTGACGATAATAATCCTGTGTTATGTTCCCGCATCTATCGTTTTTACGCATTTATCTTATCGTTCGGTTTAGTCGGTCCCTTGAAACACGATAGATCGAGATTCCACTGTATATATGTATATATGTATACATATATATGTATATATGTATATATATATATATATATATATATATATATATATATATATATATATATATATATATATAATATTTATTTATTTGTTTAAAATATCTTTAATTAATTTAATTTGTCAGACTTGAGTTGGGACTATGCAACAGTATGGGCTTGAGTTATTGATCTTAAAATATATTTAAAAATAAGTAGTTTTGATCTTTTTTTTAAAGTCAACTGTTCCCCATTAATAACAAAGTCTCAGTCGACAACAGCTATCCATTTGCAGATTAAATATCAGATGTAATGGGGAAAAGTCACTAAAGCTCTAAAAATTATTGATATGCTACTAAATGTACAATGCGTCATTATTCAACCAATAAAATATAAAAGCCTTTTCTTTTTTTTTACCTTTCCATTTTTATAACATATGCACCCATTTTTTTATATCTCTGATATTTTCGATCGTAAAAATGTCACGTTCTTTCGAATTTTATCGTCATATTGCGAGATCAGCGGCCCGAAAGTTTTTCGTAGGATGTCAGTGATTTCTCAATTTTGATGGCTGTGATTTTATCTTTTTGTTATCCGACATTGAGCTGAACTTGATTCAGTTCTCTGAATCCGCAATAGACAGTAATAAACAACCAAACAAAAATCAAGAGTAATGATGTAACTTCTCTAATTGTTCTTTAATAGGAAGTAATTACTGGGTTGATGACGAGCTATTTTTTTTTTTTTGAGAATTAGAAGTAAAAATTTCTCTAGTACTGTGCATTAATTAACAAACCTACACCTTTTTAAATCATTCTCTTACACACACCTTTTTTCTATTATATCCACTAATCTCAAAACCCTTCGATTTTACACCTGATGTCAATAGTAAGTTCAGTTGTCCGAAAGAAATTGGCTAGGTGATATTGATTTTTGAATCTTTGATGGCTTTTCTCACTGTAGGTATCAGAGACTCTAAAAAACTGGTATGTGCTTTTAAATTAACTAACCGGCTCCTTTTGAATGCAATTCCCCCCCCCCCCCCAACTTTTAATGAAACCCACTAGTTTCAAAGCTCTTCCACCTTGCACCTGATTTCAAAATTCTTTAGTTCAGCTGTCCGAAAGGGATTCGCCAGGTGATATTGATTTTTAATTTCTTGATGGCTTTTCTCAATGTAGGTATCAGAGACTCTAAAAAACTAGTATTGTGCTTTTAAATTAACTAACCGGCTCTTTTTGAATGCAATCCCCCCCCCCCAACTTTTAATCAAATCCACTAGTTTCAAAGCTCTTCCACTATGCGCCTGATTTCAAAATTCTTCAGTTCAGCTGTCCGAAAGTGATTCGCCAGGTGATATCGATTTTTAATTTTTTGATGGCTTTTCTCACTGTAGATATCAGAGACTCAAACCAAGAACCTGGTATTGTGATTTTAAATTAACTAACCAGCTTTTTTCGCATGCAATTCCCCTCTCCCAACTTTTAATTAAATCCCCTAGTTTCAAAGCTCTTTCATTTTGCACATGATTTCAAAATTCTTTAGTTCAGCTGTCCGAAAGTTATTAGCCAGGCGTTATTGATTTAAATTTTTGATGTCTTTTCTCGCTGTAGATATCAGAGACTCAAAAAAAGGATCTGATATTGTACTTTTAAATTAACTAACTGGCTCATTTTTTAATGCAATTCCCCCACCCTCTAACTTTTAATCAAATCCACTAGTTTCAAAGCTCTTCCTTTTTACACCTAATTTCAAAATTTTAAAGTTGAGCTGTCCGAAAGGGATTCGCTAGGAACTATTGATTTTTCAGTTTTTGGTGGTTGTTCTTCTCCCTGTCAGGATACTTTAAAGAATTGGTATTGTGCTTTTATATTAACTGACAGGCTCCTTTTAATTCTAGCTATTTGTTAGTTGGTTGGTGTTGAGTCCATCAAGAGTCAGATTTGTCCACGAGCTGCAAGAACAGCTCTGGCAGCTAGAGAATTTAATCCAGAGTGTAATTTATTTTCTGGTGTTTGTTCAGTTTATTGCAGGGAGGCCATTATTGTGTATAAATATGTTTTGCAATCAGTTTAAGTTTCAGGACAATTTTTGCAGTTTGAATATGGTTCCGAGCCGTAATAGTTTATGCTCATGCTTTAACCTGACGATTTCTTATACTAGAGTTTGTTTTAAGGCAGGTTAGTTTAAGACAGTTTTGAAGGGCAAAAGACTAACTTTGCCTTTTAGAGGTGCTCTCTGGGAAACTGTAACCCGTGGGCTTGCAAGGAAAACCAACTCAATGCAAATTTGCCAAGTCGATAAAAAAGAAAATTAAAGTTTGATTGGTAAGGCAAAAACCGATAACTATGCCACATTGATTATAATTATTCTTTTATAAAAAATCTATTTTAAAACTAAATTGTGTTTGCCAAATTACACAAATAATTTTCAGAGATCTAAAAATGATAATCATTCCGACAAACCTACAATCCAATGGACTTAGAAGCTTTTCCTTGCTATCCCACGATATAAAGACTAATAAGGCAATGGCAATATGCTTCCATTATTTCCTAGAAGTTTTTTTTCGAACGCGGTGGCACTGTCAATAGACATTCGCCTGTATGAACAAAGTGAGACTGCTCGCCATTTATTTAAGGAGGCACCGTATAGGTGGCCAGCATTACCCCTTATAAGCCGGTCCCGTAATTTAGAAGAGTCAAGGGACGAGACCGGTACACTTGACCCCGCACCTCCACAGGTAAATTTGAGAACTTTGAGGACATTGCAGCCACGACAGATTTTTCCTGCACCAGCTGCCATTAGTATATTTCCTAGAAGTTCAGCTCTCTGAAAGGTATTCAGTTTTGATGGCCGTCCTTATTGCTTTGCTGTTACACTTTAAAAAGGAAATGTGGGGCTCGTTGTAGCCTTGTGGTAGCGCGTTGGCTTTCGGTGCTGAGGTTGCACGGATCGAATCCCGACACGCGCCTTTAAATACCTCCGTGTCTAGGCCGGATATGGACACATTAAATCCGTAGACTGGAGAGTCCCTCTAAGAGGTCCGATACGATGCGATCCCTCTAGATGTAACCCCTGGGGGGTGCACGGTCAAAATTGAGGTGGCAACTAGCTAAAACGGACTCCGACTCTTGTGGT
Organism: Dolomedes plantarius; assembly: GCA_907164885.2. NCBI lineage: Eukaryota > Metazoa > Arthropoda > Arachnida > Araneae > Dolomedidae > Dolomedes > Dolomedes plantarius. Next base: position 42,420,685 of record OU015499.1, on the reverse strand, counting down.
GCTGTATAAACCAGAGCCGCACACTTCAGCCCGAAACCTATATGGATCTGGTTTGGAACTTCTAGCCAGGGGGCATTAGAAACAACAAAAGGAAGTGCTATTTAAGGTTAAAAAAGCTACCTGTTTCAGGGATTAATGCTTCTGGGTAATGGGTTTACCTGTTTTGCGTAACCCACTTTCGTATCTCAAATATATTTTCTTACCCTTTCAGTTGTACTTCCCTTTTCGTAGTTTGCCCAAAACAGCATTTCATTTTTTCTGTGTATCCAAGGACCAAGATCCTGGATACACAGTACCAAGATCTTGTCCTTGGTACTGTGTATCCAGGACCAAGATATTTATAGAGTGAAAGTGTGAGAATCTTTAAAGATATTAAAGATTCTCACACGGAATTTGCGACGCAATTCGATGCAACTCATTCTCCCAAGAAAAAAAACAAATAACGATTTTCTTTTTCTTTTTTAATGTATATTTGATCCAAAAAAAATCGATTTATAGTTAAATCTGTTACCTAATATTAGAAATATAGTTATAACTGCAAAACGAATACTGATATACTGCTACTAAATAAACAGACAAATTCCAACTTTATTCAATCCACCAAATGCTTTTTTTTATCCAATATACTGATTTCATGACGTAGGTACTCTTCTATTTTTTTTCTCTTCTCAATATTTTCGATCATAAAATTTTTTATGTTAGTTCACATTTTATCACAACTTTCGGAGTTTAGCTGTCTGAAGTGGAATTGGTGGATGATATTATTGCTGTTTTTTCAGTTTTTAAGGCCATTCTTAACGCATTTTTATTAGTAGACACAACCCAAGAAGGAAAACTTTCTCTCACCATTTACGAAGAGAGATAATGAAAACTCAGGGAAATTAATAACTTGGTTTTGCTTTATAAACGATGTTTTAATGATAAGAAATTATAACTGAAATAGTGAGGAAATAATGTGTCTTTAACAGGTATTTCTGAGTAGAAACTGATACTCTAACATAACAGTCTTCTTAGTTGATAACAGAACTCTTTGGTCTAATCACCAAAAATATACAGTTTAATAGTAAGGAAATACAATGTCCTTGACAGCTAGAGTATATGTGAGAAGAAACTGATACTTGTAACATAAGAATTTTAGTTGATAAACCGGTTCCATCTTTGGTCTAATCACCAAAAAATATAAAATTTAATAGCGATGAAATACAATGTCTTTGACAGCTATTTGTGAGAAGAAACTGATACTTTTAACATAATAGCCTTAGTTGATATACCGGTTCCAACTTTGATCTAATCACCAAAAAAAATATCTAATTTAATGATGATGAAATACAATGTGTTTGTCAGCTATTTGTGAGAAGAAACTGATACTTGTAACATAATAGCCTTATTTAATAAACCGGTTCCCTCTTTGTCTAATCACCAAAAAATAAAAAAATGCAATTTAATAGTGATGAAATACAATGTCTTTGACAGCTAGAGTATTTCTGAAAAGAAACTGATACTTGTAACCAAAGATGGAGCCTGTTTATCAACTAAGAAGATTTATGTCACAAGTATCAGTTTCTACTCAAAAATACTTAACTTTCAACTAAGACGTATTTCATCACTATTACATTTTATATTTTTGGTGATTTGACCAAAGATGGATCCAGTTTATCAACTAAGACTATTATGTTACAAGTATCAGTTTCTTCTCACAAATACTCAAGCTGTCAAAGACATTCTATTTCCTCACTATTACATTATATATTTTTGATAAACCATTAAAGTTTTTGACAAATCATCTTAGTTGATAAACCGGTTCCATCTTTGGTTTAATCACCAAAAAATATTATTTAATAGTGATGAAGTACAATGTCTTTGACAGCTAGAGTATTTGTGAGAAGAAACTAATACTTGTAACATAATAGTCTTAGTTGATAAACTGGATCCATCTTTGGTCAAATCACCAAAATATAAAATGTAATAATGATGAAATACGTCTTTGAAAGTTAAGTATTTTTGAGTAGAAACTGATACTTGTGACATAAGCCTTCTTAGTTGATAAACAGATAAACAGGTTCCACCTTTGGTCTAACAGCACACCCCCCCCCCAAACAAAAAAAATAAATAAATGAATAAACTTTTATAGTGAGGAAATATAGTGTCTTTGGACAGCTAGGGTAGTTACGAATGTAAACTCGACCTTGCAACATAATAATCTTCTGGGATGATAAACCAGTTCCATCTTTGGTCTACCCCCTCCCCCATTAAGTTAAATTTAATAGTGATGAAATACAACGTCTTTGACAGCTAGGGAGTTTGTGAGCAGAAACTGATACTTTTAACATATTAGTTTTCTTAGCTGATAGACCGGCTCCATCTTTGATATAACATCAAGAAGATAAACTTTAATAGAGATGAAATACAATGTCTTTGACCGCTAGGGTATTTGTTAAGAGAAACTCACATTTGTAACAATTATCTTCTTAGGAGATAAACCATATCCGCCTTTGGTCTAATCACAAAATTATTTTTCGTACTAATTCACTAACAATATGACTCATTTATTATTGCATTTTGCACCTCTTCACACTATTTTTTTTTTATCAGAAAACTTTCACGCTAACTGGAAGTTTATCGTCAATTTGCGAGTTCAGCTCTTCGCGGGTGATTGCTTGACAGATATTATTGATTTTCCAATTTTCATGGCCATTCTTATCTCTTTGTTGCTATTCAGCATTCAACGGAACGACGTATTCAACCTCACCTTTTGCGATGCAATATGCTCGAAAGAATACCTCTAAAAATTAAATCATCACTAGTATTTACTTTTATTACTGATAGTTTAAACGGTAATATTGTTAAGATAATAGTATAATGTGTTGTGTTTTGACAGCGATAGAGGAATAAGAGGAAACTGAAACCGGCCTTTCCTTTATTGAATGGAAAAAAAGCAACTTAAAAATACATTAAAGCGTCGTTTATCCGTACTAGCTGGGACCATAGACAATCCGGTCAATCGAAAATCCGGATTAATAGTATAATGTGTTGTGTTTTGACAGCGATAGAGGGATAAGAGGAAACTGAAACCGGCCTTCCGTTTATTGAATGGAGGAAAAGCAACTTAAAAATACATTAAAGCGTCATTTATCCGGACTAGCTGGGACCATAGGCAATCCGGTCAATCGAAAATTCGGAATAATAGTATAATGTGTTGTGTTTTGACAGCGATAGAGGGATAAGAGGAAACTGAAACCGGCCTTCCCTTTATTGAATGGAGAAAAAGCAACTGAAAAATACATTAAAGCGTCTTTTATCCGGACTAGCTGGGACCATAGGCAATCCGGTCAATCGAAAATCCGGATAATCCGGATAATATGGGTAGAGAGCAAAACAAAATCCTTAACTAAGCTGACTTACCGTTTATTACAATAAAAACTATGTTTTGCAACAAAATTACATAGTATTGTTTACAAGACATTAGAAAATATAAAAATAACTTTTCACATCATTTCCTAACAAAGAAGTGGTAGGTCTAGTAAAGCTTTCTTAAACTCGACAAAAAGTATTTTATTACCTTAATTTATTGTACAATCTATGCAGGAACTGTGCATTGAATCAAACTAAAAAGCGAATATTTGGCGTATTTGTAGTTAAGTTCTTGTTATCATAGTTAAAATTATTAACTGATGTGAACATTAAATAAATATATTATCTACAAATCTGATACGGATTATACGGAGATCCGGATTAACGAGGGCCGGTTAAGCGAGGTTTTACTGCAATTCCAATTCACTTATTTCATATCAGTGTTATCCGTAGAATCTCAAATGTACTTGGTAGCCACCGTATTGGATTCGATCACCTTAATGATAACCTATAAGAGTTGCTCGTTAATTGTCAACTGGTATTTAAAGTTTTTTATTAGACTGAATATATGCACGTTACATCCGTAGAGGGGAAAGTCCTTCTATGAGATCAGTGGATGGGGAAGGTACGATTCCTCCAGATGTCCCATTTGGAGGTCAAAACAAATTACTATTCTCCACAACAAGTTTATTATAAAATTGGTCTGATTTTACGTTGGGGTGAATAGGTTGTTTTTTTCCTTTACTAAGCAATTGGTCAATATTTAATTTTTTATTACTTTTTCCTCGCTGTACAGTGGTATGTCGACTTATGAGTGTCTCGACTTACGAGTTTTTCAAGTTACGAGCATTCTCTAGATTTTTTGCTTCGAGTTACGAGCTAAAATTCGGGTTACGAGCAAGCTTCAAATATCCCACCGCTAGTTTGAGCAGCGAATGCCATGTTACGTGCTCATCAAATGAGAACACAAGAAGCATATAATATTTACAACCTTTATGTACAATTATTATACAATTGTATACATATTATTCTGAGACTACTATCCAGTCTTAAACCGAAAGATTAACATTCTACAATTACCACCCGGGGCAGCTTGCTCTGCCCAAACTTGAGTCGCCCTCTGAAACCGAACATCGTCCAACCTCTCTCGCAGAGAGATAGCTTCAATTCCCTCCCCCACACTGGAACTCCCCATGATGTCTAGGTGATGGGGTGACCTTGGTCCTAGGACCGCAAGCTTTCCCCCTTCTACGGAATCTGAGAAAATGTTCTTCGGATTATCAGAAAGAAGAATCTGGACATTATAGCCACAGTGAACGATGCAACAATCGCCCAGCTTCCGTGTCTCACTCGTTCACTTTAAGAGAATAGCTGGTAGTAAAAGTGAACGTGAGAAAAGCGGAGCGAAAAGGTAAAAAATCAACGAATAAGATTTAATATTTCAGTTCAGCCTTTCTCCTCATCTTATCAGCATCTTCAAGTCTGATCTCCAAGGTAAATGTTGTACATTACACTTAATAAAACAAATTTATTGCAGTACATTCTATTGTATTGCGTTTTTATACAATGTTCGTCGTTTATAAGTACAATTTTTTTTATTTAAAAACATGTAACAAAAAATTGCGGTGATCTGGGGGAGCCCGGAACGAATTAATGGCATTTCCATTGATTTCAATGGGGAAAATTGATTCGAGATACGAGTATTTCGAGTTACGAGCTCCGTCATGGAACGAATTAAACTCGTATGTCGAGGTACCACTGTACTAGCATTTATGTTTCAGTCTTCATTTATTGTTAGCTATACTTCGAGATAATTCTAAGTAAAAATGTGGTTTTTATAGGATAGCACAATGAAGAATTCTGTCGTTTCAACAGATATACTTCATACTAGAACAATGTAGAAGTGAAAATGGTATAATTCCCCACGGTGTGTGGCCAATAGCGAATGAATTATAAAGGATGCAGAGGCAGGGGTAAATACAGGATTGTAAACCAATAAAAAATAGAAGAATACCTGTCGGTGTGGCCAGTGATAGCGATCTGAAGTCTAAATTTTACAAGATGGATGGTCGTTATGTTATGGCCCACAGTAAAAACGTCAGATGAGAAGGGTCAAAGTTGTTTTGCAAAATAAAATTATATTGGGGGAGGTACTTCATAGACTATGGACAGAGGCGACAGAGGCGGTGTAATGAAGAACCAATTGGGGCAGGAACCACTGAAAGAAAAACAGCCTACTGCCCAATGAAAGTGAGGGGTGGGCCAGAATGCCCCCCCCCCCCCGTAAACGGACAACAGCTCCGCTAAGAACGTAAGATTTTGAAAAAGAAGGTGACGGCTCTTGGATTTTCTGCCATGGAGTTAGATGTTAGAGACTCTCGTCTGCCCCAGAGCCTTGGAGAAGTGCGAATATCACGCCAAGGTGTTCCTATACTGGAGATGATTGTGGGTCCCGGTCGCCGATGCTACCATCATCGCTGCATACATCAGCTATAGTAAGTGCCTCCCCAATAGACTCTAAAAATCCTCTTTGACAATATAGTTTGCCTCTGCTTCTGGGTTCTCAATGTTAAAATTGTTAATATGAAACGGATTGTTATATTAATAGCTATGACAAGTTAATTGAAATTTGTGTTATCAAATAAATGTATGTTTAAGGTCAATGCTTTGTCTTCCTTGCTTGTTCCAACCCATACATGCATCCATTGTTTCAAGGTAAATAATACCCTACAAACAACATATTATGTGTCCTTCTATGAGGTTAGTGGTTTAAGGAAGGTACGGTCTCTGGGGTTGCACGGTCAAAATTGTGGTGGTACCTAGCCAAGTCGGATTACGACCCTTGTGGTGATATAAACCAGAGCCGCACTGCTCAGTCCAATGCCTATATCGACCTGGTCTGGAATTTCCTGCCAAGGGGCAATAGGAAAAACAACAACAAAGTTTTTTATTTATTGTAATGCTCAATAGGGAAATAAATTATTTACATATGTAAAATATGTCAACACAGGCATGAATAATATTTCCAAATTCATATTATTCTGGAAAATAAAGGGTGCTTTAAAATTAAATATATTTCCTTTGCTAGATGAATCTTTAAAAAAAAAGGAAACATACGAATGTTCAGAAAAGTTCAGGAAACCTAAAACCTTTTTTATATTCGGTTATCATTACCACGTTTTTATTAACTCGCTTTCTTGTTTGTTTGTTTGTGTGTTTGTCCAGTACAAATATTGAAATCGATTTTTAACTAACTTCCCGACTAGCTAGACATTTGAAACTTTTAGAATAGCTCAGAACACGATGACAATATATTCTTTTAATACTTTTAGCCGAAACAATCCGCAAGGTGGCGCTTCGATCGAATTCAATGCTTGCACTTTTGCGTAACGGCGTTTGACGATTTTGAAAACAGAATACATGTGAATTTAGTTTGATTACAAAAATATTGTGCGAAAAATTTAAAAAAAATATGAAAATTAAAGTCTATAAAGTCTGTGGATAGTGGAAACGACTAAAAAGTGATTTAAATTAAATAAAAGAAAGTGAAAAAGAATAATTAAGTGAAGGTTTGGGCAATTAAGAGAGAATTGTCCAGTTTATATGATTCAACAGAAAATTTTAATACGTGGTATATAAAAAGTTCTTTTT
>OU015499.1:42386183-42408683 GCA_907164885.2 Dolomedes plantarius | reverse complement strand
TAAGCGCAATTTCTGCTCGTCTAAGTCTAGTGCTCTACCTCGTCTTCGAGAACTGGTGAAACGTCTGGTGAAACTTCTGGTGAAACGTCAGTAAAACATCCCTCTGTACCCATGTCGAATGCAACGTGGATCGATGAGGCATATAGACGTGTTGGAAATGTTTCGTATTAGACGTTTCTTCAGACCAGTTCACGAAGAATAATTCCCGTCACTGTACTATTTGGGAAGTCATCTTTTTAATATGGTATTTTAATATGGTATGATAAACTATTAAGCTTTCGATGATATTTTAATTTAATTTAGACTGTTTTCTCTCTAGAATTATTCTAATTGTATCTCGTCATTCTAAGAATTCTCACTCCAAGTAGTTTAATTCATCAAGTGGTTCAGTAAGTTATCATAAGTCAGGTTTTCAGTCTAGAGGTTGCAACTAGCGATCATTTAATGTGCAATCTGGTAGCATCTTTCTGCCGAAGGGTAGATTAAAATTTGACTGGAGGATCGACCGGGTATACTTCACGCTTTATGCCCGCGTTATTTATGTAATATCTTTCCTGATTTCTTCAAAATTATTTTCGATTTAAAATATATTTTTCTGGCCCTCTTTGAAAATCAACAATAATTAGATTATTTTTTCGGTCCTGTTAAAAAGTTGTCAAAGTTTCACTGAGATTAATTTTAAAAGTTACAGAAAAAAAAATAATTTCCATATCTATGAAGACTTAAAAATCTTCAGAGGTAATGAAATAATAAACTAGAATAACTTTCCTTATGGCTGCTGTGTACTAACCTTACTGGAATCGCTCACCTCAATGTTAACCTATGGAGAAAATTTATCTATTACAGAAGGTCGTTCGCACTTTATGGAAAAGATTTTGATAGTAAAGTTTTATTTATAAACGATGGTATTTTTCGCGGCGATTTGCTTCTATCTGATAGCAATGGTTTTCTTGACAATAGCTCTAGCTCGAATTTTCCAATCAAAGTAAACTTTTTCTTAGTGCTGTAATGTCATATATATATATATATATATATATATATATATATATATATATATATATATATAATAGGGCTAGTACACGGCAGCCTTAAGTGACAATATTTATGCATAATTACCATATGGCTGAAAGTATTCCACTTCTCACCTAAATTTAAATACAGGGTCATTGGAAAAGGTCTCCATACTTGCAACGTGAAATAAAGAACCATATATTAGAATTCATGGTGTTTATGTTTTCACCAGCAGATACAGGAACGAGTTTTGGACATTATCTAGTAGGTTTTGATATGAGCACTCCTCGTCGCTCGGCCCTCATCTACACGATAGTCGATCTCCATCTATCACGATAGCGATCATATCAGAAGTCACAGTCACTAATTCAGCAGTGATTCTGTCCGATAAAGGGTGTAGGTCCCGGATATTCTTAGCGTGGACGTGAATGTTTTTCAGGTAACCCCATAGAAAACAGTCTAGAGGGGTCAAATCGGAGCTTCTTGGTGGTCAAAAAAATTAGACCATCCTTACCTATCCAACGCCAAAACCCATGTAGGAGGAAGCATGACGTCACAGCGTCGGTGCATGCCCTCAGACCAGTCACGGTCACCATGACTTGGATAAATAAAACATGCCATCCGCTGCTACGCAAAATCCGATCGTTCTATTGTTGTTCCCGGTGTGCACAACTGAAATCAAGGACACATTTTTCAATGACCCTGTGTTATGCTAAAATATTTTTAATTAATTCTCGCACTCAAAATCAATTCTTAGATAAATAACTCATAGGATAATGAAAATATACCTCTTTAAAAACTCAAATTCTTTATTTCTAGACTGCTATACTTCATTAAATTCTGATCTCGCACTGGAGATCAGATAAAAAAAAGGAAGAAAAGAATGGAAATACAGGAAACGCAAGAAAAGTAACTTCCATTACTTAATCAAAGTAGCAATCCGCAGCAGGTGACTGCTAAAAGAGGTTAAAGATGGGAATCAGATAATACAGCTGCATGCTGTCGAAAGATAATGCTACTTGTTATAAGACATGTGTTGACTTTTCATCAAATGACAAATCTTATCGAATGGATGCCGGAATTTTTCCAGATAGAGCAAGAGGCTCTGTCAAAAGATTCTAAATGAATATATATGATGCTATTTAAATGTAATTATGGTTACGAATAATTGCACAATAAACTAAATTCCACCACTGATTTATAAAGCTGAACTATGTAGCTTTATATACATCTAAACAGATAAAACAGTTCTATGATTTCTCATTCATATATATATATATATATAATATATATATTATATATATATATATAGTATGTAGTATATATATATATATATATATGTATATATATATGTGTATATAAATATATCTATATGTATATATATAGTGTATATAAATATATCTATATGTATATATATATATATATATTATATATATATATATATATATATAATATATATATATATATATATATATATAATTACATATATATATGTATAATGAATATATGATATATATATAATATATAATATATATATATATATATATATATATATGAATATATATATATATATATAATTATATATATTATAGATATATATATATATATATTATATATATATATATATATATATATATATATATATATATATATATATATATATATATATATATATATATATATATATATATAGATATATATTATATATATATATACACCAATAAGTATTTGGACACCTGTGATAGAAAAGAAAAACAAATTTTATTCATAGTTGGTAAGCCTGCATAAGAGGCAATTGCAACCTCAACACTCCGGGGAGGCTTTCCCCAAGTCCTTGTATGATGCATAATGGTATTTTCTTCCACTCCACTTGGAGAAGACATGTAAGTTCCTTCACGATTTTGGACGGTTGTTGCACCCCTCAATTCGGAGATCCAATTCGTTCCAGAGGTTCTCGATAGGGTTCAGCTCTGAGCTCTGGACAGGCGAGTCCGTTCAATTAACCCCATTGTCACCATGCCAATCTATGGTGGACTTCGCAACATGACAGCTGACGTTGTCGTTCTGGAAGTAACATGGGTCCAACTTGTAAAACTGCCACAACGTAGGAAGCACACTGTCATTCAAAATAATGCAGTAGATGTCGGCGTTGAGCTTACCAAGGATCCCAGTCCATACCAGGAGAAACACCCCAGACAACCCTAGACACCAGAGCAACGTGGTTGGGTATTGTGATCAAAGGCTTATTCAGACCATGAAAACCAAGCAGATGTGCTTCCTTACGGATGATATTCATCGAAACAACACTCTCGGATGTCTGTTGAAACTCCTGGAGTGTGTAGGCCATCGGTTGGTTGCGGTTATTCCGAATTTCTGTGGACAGCACCCGTCGGTCTCTATCTCCCAGTTTCTTGGGTCTGCCAACTCGGGGCACACTTCGACAATCACCGCTCACCTTCCACTTCTGAATCACGTAGGCAGCTGTTGTCCGCTAGATATGTCCCTTAAGGATCGGCTATTTCTGTGATACCCGACGGTTATACCTTTCTCGAAATAAGATAAGTCTGCACTTCATGGCTTCTTGCATGCGACAAATGCCAATATTGTTTCCTACATGATATTTAACGGTGAAGGGAGTGACGTATATCAGGACCGCAGATATCGTCATTCGCGTGGGTGTCTAAACACTTATTGGTAGATAGTGTATATACACTCATGGACAAAAAGATTAGCGCACCAAGAAATAATTGCGGGATCGTAACGAAACTTGCAATGAAGGTACATGTCGGGGAGATATGCAAATGATTAGAAATGCAGTGTGATTACGCATTACGTATAGCCGGTAGAGGGCGTTGAACATCGTACTCTGTGGAGTATAAAACAGGTAACCAAAGCTTGTTTGAGTGTGCTGAATCATTTACAACGGAAGAGCTGAGATAGACATGCCATTACGCCGTGTTCGAAGACAATATAAGCAGTTGTCGCAGTTTGAGAGAGGGAGAATCGTCGGGATGATGGAAGCTGGGTGGTCAGCTAGGCGAGTAGCTCGTCAATTAGGCCGCTCTGATTGTGTTGTGAGGAGGTGTTGGGATCAGTGGACCCGAGAGATGTCATGTACACGAAGACCAGGCTCAGGACGCCCTCGACAGACCAGTCGTCGAGAAGACCGCCACATCGTAAGAAATGCACGCGTACAGCCAATTGCTTCATCGGCCGCCATCCAGGCACAGGTAGCACCTTCACTAGGGGCCTCTGTGTCTTCTCGAACCATACGAAGGCGCCTGGCTGAAGGACAGTTGGTATTGCGACGCCCATTAAGTGTGCTGCCCTTGACGCCCACCCATCGACGCCTCCGTTTGGAGTTTTGCCACGCACGAGGAAACTGGACTGCAGCGGAATGGAACCAGGTCGTCTTTAGCGACGAATCCAGATTCAATCTCGGCAGTGATGACAATCGTGTTCGTGTGTGGAGAGCCCGTGGTGAACGCTTCAATCCTGCCTTTGCTGTACAGCGACACATCGGTCCCACAGCTGGTGTGATGGTATGGGGTGCCATTGCCTACAATACACGGTCACCCCTAGTATTGTTCCGTGGCACCATGACAGCCCAGCGATATGTTCATGAAATCCTGCAACCACATGTGTTGCCACTCATGCAACGGCTCCCAGGAGCCATTTTTCAACAAGACAATGCTCGGCCTCATACGGCAAGGGTGTCACAAGACTGTCTCCGCACTGTTACTACCCTTCCTTGGCCTGCCCGATCCCCAGATTTGTCTCCAATCGAGCATATCTGGGATCATTTGGGACGACGAGTTGGGCATCCCACGAGTTTGAACGAACTAGAGGCAAGGTTACAGCAAATATGGAACGAAATGTCTCAAGACATCATACAGAACTTGTATGACTCAATTCCCGATCGTATCGCATCGTGCATTCGAGCTAGAGGGGGTCCAACGGAGTATTAACTCCTCCGTTCTTTTGCCTTTTTCTCTGAAATAAATTATCCTTTTTCTTTGATTTTCTTATCATTTACTTATATCAAAGTAGTTATTACGTATGTAAAATTTCGTTTCATTTTGACGACTCCTTCTTGGTGCGCTAATTTTTTTGTCCATGAGTGTATATATATATATATATATATATATATATATATATATATATATATATATATATATATATATATATATATATATATAATTATTCTGTTATCGAACATTTAATTTCGTATCAAAAACCTGTACGATTTAATAGATCATTCATAGGAATAATACAAATTCTTAATCATTGTAAAGCAAATTTGAATTATTAATAGTTTCTTGATTATTTCAAAGTCACCCGAAATAAAAATGGAAAATATGCATAAAATACATCTACAGTGAATATTCTCTAGCTGGCCAACCCTTTAAACAGCCAGATTTTCTTCAAAACTGATTAAAGACTCCATACATCCTATATTATATAAGAAACCCCTCTTCCACGGCCACCTCTCAAAACGTCCCCTTTTGTTCGGAATCATTTCTGTCCGCCATAAAAAAGTTTCACTATATATCCCGATAACATCGAAACCAGAAATCGACCACAAGGTTTTCACTTCCCAGTCACGGTCTGTGACCTAAAAGGAATTCCCATCCAGTAAATAATACTAAGATACGATAAACTTCTTATCCAAGCCACCGCGAATAGTTAAAGCGCAGCTGCGCGTTAACATCTGTGTGACTGCACTGTCGGGTCACTCTGATCTGCATGACACACCATATGCCGACTAGTCGAGGAATGACTTATAGCAGTGGTGCGCAAACTTTGGCTTAATATACCTACACGGAGTCTCCAGAAAAATAGGAGAGGTCGGGGATAGTTTGATGTACGTTTATATCGCATTGAATTATATAATTAAAAAATATACTATAAATTATCTATAATTACATATTTTTAATTTTTTGTACAGATATATTATATATGTTTGTATATATATATATATATATATATATATATATATATATATATATATATATATATATATATATATATATATTAAGTCTAATGCGGAGGCACCTGTCGTTAGATATTTACCTTTCGTTAATTACCGCTGTTTTACTTGCTACTTCATTATGGGAGCACCATATAGGTGAGCCAGCATTTCTCCCTATGAGGGAGATGACACGGAAATAACCAAGGCATATTCGGGATTTGAACCCAAGCCCCCTGCGTATCAGCTCAGAAAGCTAACCACTTGGAACCTTTACATAGTTTGTCATAAACATAGCATAGTATGTCAGCATTTGCTCACTTCTTTTTCCTATGTTCCTTGCAACATTTACATAGTTTGTCATAAACATAGCATAGTTTGTCAACATTTGCTCACTTCTTTTTCCTATGTTCCTTGTAACATTTACATAGTTTGTCATAAACATAGCATAGTTTGTCAGCATTTGCTCACTTCTTTTTCTGTATGTTCCTTGCAACATTTCCTTAATTTGTCATAAACATGGCATAGTTTGTCAACATTTGTTCACTTCATTTTCCTATGTTCCTTGCAACATTTACATGGTTTGTCATAAACATAGCATAGTTTGTCAACATTTGCACACTTCATTTTCCTATGTTCCTTGCAACGTTTATGTAGTTTGCCATAAGCATAGCATAGTTTGTCAACATTTGCTCGCTTCTTTTTCCTATGTTTTAACTTCTTTTCCTATGTTTTTGTTAGAATTTTTCTAAATTTTAGAAAAACTTACTTTTACCAAAAAAATTTTCATCGGGGGTCGAATGATTCTGTGGTCAAGGTCGGAAAAAGTTTGCGCACCACTGACTTATAGTGAAGTCACTAGGGGAAGGTTACTCAAGCCCAAAGAGTCTAGAATGGGCGGTAGCAATTTGATCATTGTCGTGCCGGTGACCAGTGTGATTTGCTAATAGATCATTACTACGGTTCCGCGATTGTCTGTACTTTCAGAATAAAACCATAACTTTTTATCTGCATGTAGCAATAAAACGAGCTTAAATTTTTTCACGACCTCCTTATTTTGATACCATAAAAAGTAGTAGACATTGTGGTTAATTCGTTTACTTAACATGTTTTTAATGTCCTTGAATCAGCAAAATAAACTAAAATTATCCACAAACTCCTGCTCATTTTAATCATATCTTTGACCCATCACGTACAGGCTGCGTATGTTTGCATATACTTTGAATGAATAAAAAACCAGCTGAGAGGACAATAAGCATCCGGACTAACTCTCTCACGTTCATTTTCTTACCAACACAAACAAGCGTACATAAGTCACGCTTTGGGACTTGCGAAAGGCCGCTGATAAGAGAATGAATGGCATTCCTTTCCGTCTCGACTGATTGCGTGGGGGTTCAAGAGTCAAAGTCGCTGACATCTTAAAGCACTTTTTTCCCCTACTGTTTTGTGCCTGTCACGTTTATTAATAGGGACATTCATGCATTGATAGTCGAATCTGTGTCTTTTTTTTTTTCTTTTAGCGTTAGTGACTAAATGCTTACAAGTTGGCGAGGTATAATTTGACAGTTTTTGGCGTAATATAACGTTGGGCAACGTCACTTTAAAGCATATTTAACGTTTGAGATATTTCATAGATTATTGCGGCGATATTATTATTTATTTTTTTAGAGTTACTGCAATATTATTGGTAGCGTTAGTGACAAAACGTTTCCAACTTGGCGGAGTATAATTTCACAATTTTTTTTTCGCGTAATTTAATGCTGGGTAGGGCTTGTGGCAGCCCAGTGGTACAGCGTGCTGGTCTTCGGTGCTGAGGGTGCTCGGATCGAATCCTGGCGTCGCGCCACGAAAATTGCCTCCGTTCGTGTCGTCCCTTCAAAGGGGGTAATGCTGTCCGCCTATATGGTGCCCCCACAATAAAATGGGCAGTAAAATTGCGGCGTAGAACAGGCGAATGTTTGACGACATTTGTCCTCGCATTGGTAAAAAAATGTTGGGTAACTTCACTTTAAGGCATGTTTAACGTTTGAGATATTTCATAGATAATTGCGGTAATATTATTTTTTAGATTACTGCAATATTATTGGTAACGTTAGTGACAAAACGTTTCCAACTTGGTGGGGTATAATTTCACAATTTTTGGCGTAATATAATGTTGGGTAACTTCACTTTAGAGCATATTTAACGTTTGAGATATTTCATAGATTATTGTGGCGATATAATATTTTATAGTTAGTGCAATATTATTGGTAGCGTTAGTGACAAAACTTTTCCAACTTGGCGGAGTATAATTTCACAATTTTTGGTGTAATATAATGTTGGGTGAAGTCACTTTAAAGCATGTTTAACGTTTGAGATATTTCAGAGATTATTGCGGTGATATTATTTTTTATAGTGCAATATTATTGGTAACGTTAGTGACAAAACGTTTCCAACTTGGCGGAGTATAATTTCACAATTTTTGGCGTAACATAATGTTGAGTAACGTCACTTTATAGCATATTTAACGTATACGATATTTCACAGATTATTGCGGCGTATTTTGTTTTAATTTAGTGCAATATTATTGGTAGCGTTAGTGGCAAAACGTTTCCAACTTGGCGGAGTATAATTTCCCAGTTTTTGGCGCAATATAATGTTGGGTAACGTCACTTTATAGCATATTTAACGTATATTTTACAGATTATTGCGGCGTATTTATTTTAAATTTAGTGCAATATTATTGGTAGCGTTAGTGACTAAACGTTTTCATCTTGGCGGAGTATAAATTGAAAGTTTTCAGACGGTATATAATGTTGGATTAGGAACATATCAAACATTTTATAGATTATTGCGTCGGAATTAAATTTTAATTTTATGTTATATTATTACTAGCGTTAGAGCCTAAATGTTTCCACTTGGCAGATTATAATTTGACAGTTTTGGCTTAAAATAAAGATGGGTAACGCCACTTTATAGCATGTTTAACGTTTAAAATAGTTCAAAGTTTATAGTAGTGGTATTATTTTTAAAATTTAGTGCAGTACTATTGGTAGCGTTAGGGCCTACAAGTTTCCAACTTGGTGGAGTAAAATATGAGCGTTTTTGATACAATATATTTCAAATTTGCGGGACCAATAATACGGAACATTTTATCCATTAATACTGCACTAATTATTTTTTTAATTTAATGCAATATTATTGGTAATGTTAATGAATAAATGTTTCCAACTTGGCGGAGTAAAATTTGAAAATTTTTGATACAATATATTTCAAATTTTCGGACCAATGGAAACTGGTCTAGAATATTAAATTCATGTTTTCCTGTTTTGTAGTCTGTCGCTACGTGTTAATATTTTGTTTGTGCTTACTTCCTTCATGTTTGGAAGTCTTCCACTGTATATTAATATTTTATTTGTGCTTATTTACTTTGGAAGGCTGCCGCTATGAATTAATTTTATTTGTACTGGTATATTTTAATCTTCATTTCTAGTTTTTCGTTTTCACACGGTTTATTTCTCTTTCTACGTTTGGAATCTTCCACCATCCACAGGTTTACTTCAGTGGTAAACGAAATAACTTTCTCCTTATAAATTGCATGATACGTGGGGAAAATGCATAATAGGAGCCAACAGTTTACAAATATTCACAATGAAAAATAATAATTTATATATTATTTCTATAAGTTTTTTTTTTTACATGGAGAACAGTTTTGAGAGAATGGCTGAATGTAAAAATAGGATTGTGGTATCAGAATAAATGTTTTTCATATTCAGCATCATCATGTCAGATTCCAGGAACTTCCACTAGACTCCGAGACAGCTGAGTCGGAGAGAACTTTATGAAATAACATTCTCTTTATATATTTATCTATCGTCAGAGCTCTAGGGAACAGAATGCGAAATACATCGGAAGGCACTTGTTACTGTTGAAGAATACAACGATGAAGTATTTCGTTGACAGGTGCCCACATCATGTCATATTCAGCAGCATCATGTCGGATTCCAGGAACTTCCGCTAGACTCCGAGACGGCTTAATCGGCCTTCTATGTCGTCAGAGCTCCAGGGAACAGCAAGCGAAATCCCTCGACCTTCTCTCGTTTTTTCTTGGAGGGGCTGCTGTCCGATTACCGGGGTCATTTTGGCCCACCCCTTCTTCTCTCATTGGACAATGAACTGCCTTTCTGTTAGTAGTTACTGCCCAATTGATCCCTTATTTCACTGCTCATGTTCACCGTCTACCAAGTACATCCCTACCATAATTTTCGTTTGGGATACCACTTTGACCATTATCTGTAAGTTCTATTGTGAGCCATAAAATAACGTCACCATCTATCTTGCAACATTTGTAGTCATTTAATTGCTACGAATGGCTCCACAGACAGCTTTTCTTTTACGTCACCTTAGTGTTCAAGCCTTTATTTTTTGCCTCTGGAGTTGTTATAAGAGTTTTATTATTGACCGTCTCTCGACCACACACGGCGGGGAATTATAACATTCAGAGCTTCTACATTTTGCCTTATAGATGTGCTTAGAAGGGAAAAATGAGATTGGAGCAAAGGTTCGGGCGTGGCAGATCGGCAAAGTTGCCATGTAAAGTCTACGGGAAAAGCGTGTGTTCACACTTAAGTTTTTAAAAATACGCCATTTGTATTACATTTTTAATTGTCATTGCCCTTATCCACATAAGGACCTCATTTCAATGTCGCATTTGAAATTTTTATGGCGTTCTGTGATCAGTCTTATAGAAAGTAAGTACTTCATATATATACGAGTTCTACGAGGGTATCTTACTTAGAGACCTATTTTGAGAGAATGGCTAAGCATAAAAATAAGGTTGAGGTATCAAAATGGAGGTCTTTGAATGAATTTGTAACTTTTTTTTTTTCAATCATCTAAAGTTTAGTTTTGTTACTTGATATGAGTTTGTCCTTTTCAAAAAAATTTACCGTGAATTTAGATGGGTTTCTACTATACAAATACTAAATAGCAATAATCGTCTATCGATGAAATCAAACTGAAAATAGTCAGTCTTCACGTAAATGAGATGTCGAACAAGGTACCATCCCAATTTTGCAGATAACACGGTTTGTCGCCAAGTTGCGTCATTGAAACTAAGCAAAATATTTTTCCTGATGTTCAGCAACCAGAAGAAATCGCACCTATGGAGGCATCTGTGTTCGAAGTTTAAAATTTTCTGATTAATAAGAAGCCCACTTGGTTATTAAGTTTGAACGGCGGCAGCAATTAGTCAAATTTGATAAATTAGATGCAAAGACTAAAGTTCAATAAACATTGCTCTCCGTAAGTTAAAAAGTCTTTGTCATTCCAATAAGGAAATAAAATTGGCTCTATTTCAAGCAATGGGGCAACTAATTATATTTTAGTAATGAATAATATTTATTTCGTTTTCGCACGTGATTCTCCTTTTCTGTTCTCTCTCTCTACGTCTGGCAACTTCCAGCATCCACAGGTTTACTTAAGTGGGAAATGAAATAACATTCTCCTTATAAATTGCATTAAAGTTATGGAAAACGCATAATAGGAACAGCTTCTTAATAACCAAAATAAAAAATATATAAATTATATTTTTTGATAATGAATACTGCCATTAAATAAAATATATTATTTTGTAATGATAAATAATATTTTTTGTGGATATTAAGAAACTGTGTATCCCTGTCAACATTGCTCTTGGATACAGGAAATTATGGGAAACTATACGTGTTTCCGGGGACAGAAAACTTCTCTGGAAGGTTACTTTACGTTTTTTGTTTGTTTTTCTTCTTATATCAGTACTAATATGTGATGACACTATAGCGTTTTCCTTATCTTCATCATTCTCAGTTATAAGCAAATTTAGAAAGACAAATGATAAGCAGACACACATGTGAAATAACATGGTATGTTTTACAAACCTTTAGTGTATAGAGGAAAATACAACTTTATATAATACACAATGCAGTTAAAACCCTTTGAGGAGCACCGTTTGTACAGTGCAAACGCACAAATCTAGTCTTTTTTTCACTTGCATTCAATGTATTCCGGTTAAATGAGCAGAAAAATTTTTAGTACTGCCATCTGTTATCAGTTTAAAGAAGCAAAAATATTTTGTAACCTTTAATTGAAAATTTTTCAAGATTCTTTAGGTTAAAAAAAATCGGGAAAAATATCTGCACCGTGAAAAAGGTGCAGGTTGTTGCCTCTGAAAGGGTTAAAGTGTTTGCGACATATTTCGATTTAATTAATAGTTCATCATCAGGTCGGGGAGCATTAGGTGTAATTGCCACTATGAGCAATTCATAAATCCCCACTGATATTTACATTGTGGAATATCAGAAGTTGTGTCTTCGTGTTTACATTTTGTTGCTTTTTATATTAACATTATGGAATGTTAAAAGTTGCGTTTTGCATTTTGTTACTTCTTATATCTACATTATGGAATTCCGGAATATCAGGGGCTGTGTTTTTCTGTTTGCATTTTCTTACTTCTTATACTTGCATTGAGGTATATAAGAAGTTATATTTTCCTCAAGTTTCCGGAGAGTCATACTTAGTGTATATACAGTCAATAATTAGCCTTCACATTGAACAAGATTTTTTTTTATATTTAGCTTTCATTTTCAGTTTTATTTGTTTTTTCTTTTTAAATTTCATGAATCGAATTACTTTTTAAACCTTTTACTCCATCAGTTTTGTAGTTTTTATATTTCAGAAAAGCCTCAAATCAATATTTTGCATTAATGAATGCAAAAGATTTTCACCATCTCATTGAGATTCTAATTTATCCGGCTTTTTCATTGAATTTTCTTCATCGGAAGCTCTGCGAATTAATTAAAAATGAGTGTTTGCTTTTCAAAAACATTTCTTATTCAGCAATGCATTGAGAGTGAATGAAAATAAATTAATAGGGATTTTTATTTATGAATTAGTAAGAGGCCTTACAAAAAAATTCTGCAGTTGAACTTTCAATAGAAGAATGATTTGAGAAGTTTCTCGAGAGCTATTTATACGAATGTATAGTTTCCAGGTAGATGTAAGCAAAGACGGAATATCAAATAATATTTTTGAAGTATAACTAAGAGAACGGGTTAGGATATATCGCATTAAATATTGCAACAATTAAAAAATATACTTGTGAATAAGTCGAAATATTTTATAGCTAGGTCTGGATGGATCGGGGAGATTTATAGGCAGCCTCTAATTTCTAGAGGCGCGTAAATTTTGAAAACTTTTAGAATTCTTTCTTGTCGGTGTAAGAACTTGTGTTCGACCTTTTCCCAAACTTAATGTTATCTAAAAGTGTGCATAATGGTATTAAATGTTAAAACGAAACATTGTATTTATATGTTATCTAACATCAGTTCAAATTTTTTTCCAACTTTGTGTTGGGGACATTAACCCATCCCCACCACATATTTACTGGCTCCTTTATTACAGAAGAACCATGGAGGCGAGCCAACACTGCTTCCTTTGAGGGAAAAAACTTACATGCCTTTTCTGGAATTCGAACCTAAGCCTACACCACGAAGCCTGAAGACGCTAACCACTATACGATGAGGGTAGCACATCAGTTCAAAAACTTCATTTTCATATTTTTATCACTTCTTCGGGAAATTTGAGGTAAAATATAAAAAATGCGTCTAATTTTTTCTTTCAGATTAAAATGTGATATTGGTATTTTTATGACGTGTGGCTAAAGCGGTTACTAAGAACTTGAGGCTATCTGATAACCCCGGACAATGACGGTAATTCCGATGGATGTGTCAGCAATAATCCTCAAGTGATTTTGGAAAAAGTGCTGAACCGGAAGTTGATGCCCTTCATCATTAATTGCAGTTCCTAAGGCAAGCATGGCTTTGAATAATCTGCAGCATTAATCTCCAGATATCCACAGCGTATACAAATATGTCCAGTTTCAAATTCTTTCTCTTCCTGCTGATCTCAGTGACTCTCACATCGTAAAATCGGCGCTCTTGGTTCGGACTTCATCAGTTAAGTTGCATTGTAGTGTCATTCTCTTCCTTTATCGCTATTTCTTCGCAAGCAAGGCTTTGATTAATCTGCAGCATCAATCTCGAATTCTCCTTTAAATCCACAAATGATTTGCCCGTTTACAAACGTATAAATCATTCGCTTCCTTTATTGCAATTTGTTGGCGAGGCAATGCATTGACGAACCTCAGCAACTCTAGGGTCATTCCTCAACTTTTCACACTGCCCCCAGATGGTCTGAGCGTTTCAAACGGGATTCCTTTAGTCATACTGTTATCCCATGGTGATACATGAAAGAACAGCATACAGCCACAACTGCTAATACTTACACCTCCATTAGCAATTGTGGCACCCTCCAATCTGTATATTTTTTGATCTGCAAGCACTCTAAACGTTGTACCAAGATTCGTAATAGACGATAGATATTTCCGTTGTGTGCTGGATGACTACCCATTGCCAGTCACCAGTAAAAATTTAGAGAAATTTAACTCTTGGAATTATTTCTCTCTGGCTAACTGATCAGCATATCCTTGTCGAGAAGTCTATAATGTGGAAGAAAATTAGGTACAATGCTGGGAGAGTACTCTAGATGGTTATATTTGCAATCCTGAAGACGTTTAATCTATATATATTAACAGTTCCGTAACTGACTGACTGACTGACTGACATACAACGCACAGACCAAACCGCTGGACCTAAAGGGCTGAAATTTTTCATGGCGATTCTTCTTATAGTGTAAGGGTGCACTAAGAAAGATTTTTGAAAAATTCTTCTTAGATTTTTCAAAATTAAATTTTAAAATTGTTTTGTAACTTTTTTTCAGTTTGCATTTAAATAATATTCTCAGGATTATAAAATTTATATCACAAGAAAGATCATAAAAATTCCTTTAAAATGACATCTTTTTCAAATCTTTATCTCCATTTTCTGATTTTCGGTAAATTTTTAAAGATTATATTTTAGAATTTAATTTATTAAATGCTGATCACGTGATTTCTTTTTCTGGTACTTTAAATTAATTTATCGTCACGCGCATAGCCACGAAAGAGACAAAAAAAATTTTTTTTTCTTGCTGATGCGGCAGACGATTGTACATTATCCAAAAGAAATATTAAAATACAGTAAAAGATATGTTCCTCAAACTGTACGATATTAGCTGAAGTATATTCTTTAGTATGTCCTATTCCATTTAATTTGAATATTTTCTTCTACATTATTTTGTCTATAAAAATATCGCTTACGATTTTTTTATAAATATATATATTTTTTTGGCATCAATTGATTGTCGTATTTATTATACATATACATATACATTTATTTTTTTGGCATTAATTGCATACATTGACCATTGTATTTAATTTGAATGTACTCCATAGCGAAGTGCGGGTTTTCAGCTTGTGACAATATAAAACAAGAACGCTGGTAAATGGAATATATCCAGTGCGAAATATCAGATTTAGCTGTATCCATTTGCCATTAATGTTTAGATATAACTATCTTCATTTTTGGAATGATTGCAAATCGGGAAAGATTCAGTTCCAAGATAAAGGGACTTATAAACAGACCTCCTGTATGGTACGCATAAACAATACAACTTCGTGAGAAGTACAAATTCTAAAATTTTCGATTCCAAAATGACCAGACTAAAGAAAAAATGTACAATAGGGTACTCATAGGTAGTACAACATCCTGAAAAGTACTAATCGTAAAAATTTCAATTCTAAGATAAATAGACTGAAGGAACAGAGTACGGTAGAGGACACATAAACAGAGCAGCATCGTGAGAAATTAGAATCCAACATAAACAGACTAAAGGAACTGATTTACAGCAGGGTGCGCATAAAGTATACAACACCTTAAAAAGTACAAATTGTGAAAAATTTTATTCCAAGATAAACAAGTTAAAGAAACTAATGCACAGCAGGGCATAGGCACTGCAGCATAAAAATGCTGCATCTGGCAATGTTATCACCGTAGGAACGTGGTTTGGGATATTTAACTCTTAAAGTTGTTGGCTTTATCAGAACTTTAAACACCCACTGACGTCACATCGATAGATTCTAGACCAATATCTCATGCATGCTCAACTTTACGGCGAACCGCCGTCACGTATAGTCAGTGACTGACGAGTATTCAGAATATATATCATACATACATATATATATATATATATATATATATATATATATATATATATATGTTTCAGAAGCCAAAAACCAAAATTTGAAAAAGAGAATTTTAAATAGTTATTTCATTTTTTAAAAATTCTAATATATTTTTAAAAGTCATTAAACAGTTTTTAATCTTTAAGAAATAAAACCATTTCATTTTAAATCGAAAAAGCAACACATCGGGTTGCCACTCAGCTAGTATATATATATATATATATATATATATATATATATATATATATATATATATATATATATATATATATATATATATATGTATATAGTTACAAAAGAGCTAGAAGAAATAAGATAAATGATAATAGATCATGTTGACACCAATAAGCGCTATGCAGCTCCAAAGCGTCAAACAATAATATATAAATTAGCTAAACTAAAAGAATTCCCAAAAAATTTTCTAATCAATATCACTAGCAATTTTTTGAAAATACCCAGGAAAGATTGCATTAATCGATTATTTTAACAAAATTGAATCAAAATTGAAATAAAATCTTAAGACATATAAAAAAAGTTCTTCAGGTGATGGAGGGTGTTATTTGCGTGTACAGGTGAGTGCATTTTTCCTCTAAACACCTATTTTTATATATTGTTACTTGGATTTATCCTGAGCTATTTAGTTTTGTATTTTGTATTGATCTAGTGTATTGGTATAGATTCTGACCTCGTGTAATCATTTTCTTTTTGTGATCACTTTAATATGTGTTGGTTATAAGGCTTAAATGTTTAAATTTGCACAGTGATAGATTGAACTGCTTTCTATTTCATTCCTTTTGTATATTTTATTTGTTAAAGTTGGTTATCAACTCAATAGGTAATTCTGGGCTATATTCTTTTTAAGTATTCTTTTTCATTTATAGTGTCTTCTTTGTTGTCATTATTGTGTTGTACATTTTAGTTAGTTTGTTCAACTTCTTATTTTCTTGCTGTTAGTTTGGCTAAAGGCACTGATTTATAATTAGGGGAAGTACCAGACCACCGAGAGTGTTGCTATGGCACATAAACATGTTTAATCGGAGAGGGGTGGTCACAACTCCCCCCGGTCACTTAGGTACATCTCCATATTAGTATTCTTTCTGTGGGATTTTTCAATTGCTCATACTGCTGCTGTACGGTTTTTGACTTTTTCTTTTTATGTTTTTAAATATCAAACTTTAATATATATATATATATATATATATATATATATATATATATATATATATATATATATATATATATATATATATATATGTATACATATACAGAGAAAGAGAGACGTGTAGTACTCTATGTGTTAAGTAACTCGTGATATGTTCATGAATGTGTTTTATAGTTTGCTTTACCTACTTCGTTTATGTTTGGACCTGTGTTTATTTTCAATAAACTTCAAGTTAGGTCGTATTCATTGACTCAGTTACTCAGCATTAATCTATACTTAAGTATGAATTTTTAAAGAGAATTCATGCCAAGTCGTTGCCGTAGTAATTCTGCTGTCAAAAGTTCTTAATAAGTTTTAAATAAAGAAACTAAAAATGTGCTTTTTTGACGATTCTGCTCTCTGCAAATGGTATATTCATATAAAATCAGAAATTAAATTACAGATGATAATAAATATTTCATTATAATTACAGATGAAAGTTTAAATTACAGAAGACAGGAACTAATTTCCCACAAAATTATTTGTTAAACCCATAGATATAAGCATATTTCCATAGCGACGTATATCTCTCGATGGTAAGCATTTCGTGAAATAAACTTTTAAATCTTCCAACAGATTGCTGGCAACATCTCATAAATATGGATACGTGTCATTCGAAATTAACATACGTAATTGGATTGGTTATGGGGCACGTTATCTCCAAGTATGTGAATATGTATTGACTTTCTTTTCATCAACAGTTGTTAGCACGCATGATTGGATAATTACCATCTTGCATATTTCGAGTCATTACTCATACTTTCATCGATCAGTTTAATACTTTAATGTTGAGGGGGAAAGAATTAAATGCGTTTCAAACAGCTCTATTATATTATATAGACTGAAGTAATTGAATGTGTTTTCTCGCTAAATGAAAACTTCACTTCTAATTTGATTGATCATTTTTGATATAATTTTAAGGATATTGATTGGCGAGTTATTAAGCATAGTCTTTCACAAAGTATGAGGTTATTGTTTAAAATCCTGTGTTATTGTTTAAATACCTTGCAAAAAAACGGATAACTAATGCAAAAAAAAGAATTCTTTCCATTATTATCAAATGAGAAGTGGTTACAGGGTCAAAGTTTGAAGGGTTAGAACTAATACTAACGAATAAAAGATACTTTACCGCAAAAATACATAACGGAAGTAGAGAAAAAGTAGTTATAAAAGAAACTGCAGTTTCAGAATAAATATTCGAAGGTATCCGAGCTAAAACGTCTGGCATTTATTTTATCGTCAGTTGTTACCATTTTGTTCTAATGGTTATAGAAGCTTCATTTTCTCTTTCAAGCGTTTAAAGAGCCTGTTTGTAAAACCTTATATATTTTATGAATTATTTAAAACCAACAGGTAAGGAAAATTTAGATTAGTGTTCTTCGTATTCTCCTCCTCTATCTCAAATTTTAACGATAGTTAAGTCGTAAGGACCTCCTGCCATGGATGAGAATTCAAATTACGTTTCCTAACCTTTACTATTATAAAGTAATTACATATTATGGTTCAGTTCATGATGTAAAGTCATTATTTTAAAAGTTATTAAAAAAATAACTAATTTATTTTTTTTTGCTTTCTAGCATTTAAAATTATACATAAATGCATACATAATTCTTAATCATAGATACATTCATAAATATATACGTTTAGAGTACATAATTAGTGATAGTTATTAATATAAAGTTGCTAAACATGTACATAGTAATTATATGTACATAGTAATTATATATTCCTGCATGCATGCATAATTAAGGTGCATGCAAGTTTTATTAGTAGTGTAAAAGTCGCTCTATTAAATGCATAGTTATTTTATCTCTCTATATAAAACAGTTCCGTAACTGACTGACTGACTGACATACAACGCACAGACCAAACCGCTGGACCTAAAGGGCTGAAATTTTGCATGACGATTCTTCTTATAGTGTAGGGGTGCACTGAGAGAGGTTTTCTGAAAAATTTTTCAAAATTTTTTTAAATTGAATTTTTAAGCTGTTTTTGTAACTTTTTTTAATTTTACATTTAAAATAATAATTTAAGGGTTATAAAATTTATATCACGAGAAAGATCCTAAAAATTCCTTTAAAATGAAATCTTTTTCGAATCTTAACCTCCATTTTCTGATTTTTTGTGAATTTTTAAACATTAATTTTTAGAATTTAATTTATTAAATGCTGATCACGTGATTTCTTTTTCTGGTACTTTAAATAAATTTATCGTCACATTCATAGCAACGAAATAGACAAAAAAATATTTTTTCTTGCTAATGCGGCAGACGATTGGAAATTATCCAAAAAAATATTAAAATACAGTAAAAGATATGTTCCTCAAACTGTACTATATTAACTGTACTATATTCTTTAGTATGTTCTATTAGATTTAATTTGAATATTTTTTTCTACATTATTTTGTCTATAAAAATATTCCTTCCGATTTTTTTATAAATATATATATATATATATTTTTTACATCAATTGCATACATTGAACATTGTATTTATTGTAAATATATTTAAACATATTTTTGGCATTAATTGCATACATTGACCGTTGTATTTAATTTGAATGTACTCCGTAGCGAAGTACGGGTTTTCAGCTAGTATTTATATATAAATGTGTAATTATGAATATTAAAATGTGAATGCTACTATAAACAAATAATAATTATTATTGTTATACTAGCTTGGATAATAAACAATAAATAATCATATTATTTTAGTTATTATAATATGATTGTTACAAATCGTACTTACGTATACTCCTAATAATTATAAAGTTATATACTCGTATGCATTTATAACTATTCGTTTAAAATTTTTCTGTAATTATAAAAAGGAAATGGCTGTATTAAATATATAATTGTCATATAATAAAATTGGAATGCATATATATATAACGAGTCAAAAATGATAAACACTCGTGACATGAAATTGCAATTATTAGATAATAAACAAGGATTTAACAGTATGTACAATATTTTAAACTTATAATTTCATTCCAATAATTAATTATTATTAATAATTAATAATTTTAAAATAATTATTTTTTATTTATTTAAATTTCTGTAATTAAAAAAGTTATCTGTATAAATAAATAAAAATTATAATAATTTTGTCAATAATTACATATATAAGTATAATTATTTTTTCAAATGAAGGATTTCGGTTTAATGGGACAAGTGACCTTCATCCTCCTTTTTTAAATTTTCAATATTTTACTCTATATACAAAATG
This sequence comes from Dolomedes plantarius, assembly GCA_907164885.2. NCBI lineage: Eukaryota > Metazoa > Arthropoda > Arachnida > Araneae > Dolomedidae > Dolomedes > Dolomedes plantarius. Next base: position 42,388,138 of record OU015499.1, on the reverse strand, counting down.
AGAATAATTAATATTGTTTTTCACCACATTGAAAGCACTTAGAATTTACAAATAAATATTTCGTGGAAGAATAAGGCCTGTTTTTCAAAAAAATCTGTCAAAATTCCTAGAATTTTTCAAACTGCGCATTAATTTTCATCTGATTTCTTCCAAATAAAAAAATTCGGTTTAAGGAGACAAGGAACTTTCAACCTCGTTTTTTAAAATATTCAATATTTTACTCTACATACAAAATGACAATAATTCTGTGCTCAGCTGGCAAAATGTTATAGGAAATTTACGTGACAGCAATTCTAAGATTCAAGATGTCTTGAAGAATCAGTAATTTGTTTTACATGAGCAAACGTGGTACCAATGATTCAAAAATCAGGTGGTTATTACTTACAGCAGTTACAGTAAGTAGAAAATATCGGCGAACGAGGATACGGAATGGGAAAAACTCAATTTTTTTAAGGAAAGTTTGTTATAAAATGTTGCCATCGTAGCACAGAATTAATACTGTTTTTACCACGTTGTAGGCAATTAGAATTCCCAAATAAATATTTTGTGGAAGAATAAGACCTGTTTTTAAAAAAAATCTTCAAAATAGATAGAATTTTTCAAACTGCACATTAATTTCCATCTGATTTCTTCCAAATTTCTCACGATTATTAATTACAGTGTTTGTCACAAAACTGTGAATCAATCTTTGTAACCACAAATATTTTTTAGATTTATTTGACCATGAAATTAAGTAGAAACATGCAAAAATATAAAAAAAAAATAAGCAGATTGAAAAAATTTTTTTTTGACTTTCTACTTATACAAAAAAAATTCAATGCCCAATTATGTTTATAAATATGTGGTAAGATAAATACATATATTGAATAATTGAATGTTTTTAAATTATATGGAATGCGCAAGGAGCATTTTGAAAAATGTCCTATCACTATATAAAGTTGCTATCACTATATAAAATATAAAAAAAAAATAATAAGTAGATTGAAAAAAAATTTTTGACTTTCTACGGAATATATTTATATATATAAATATATTCCGATATATTTTAATAAGGAGTGATTATAAACTTCCAGCTTATAATAAAGAATGTTCTTCCTAAATGCTTAATATTTCTACTCTTGGGAACCTTTAGCTGATGTACAGAGCATATGATACTTCGAACGAGCTTTCATCAATCTGTCTTGGTTCCGCAGTGTTCATCTTCACAATTAAAGAAAATCGACATCCGTATTTCCTCCTTTGCATTAAAAGAAAAATAGAAACATTCTTTTAGCGTATCTGTAGGTGATTTTTCTTAAAAATTCGCTTGTTTTTATTCTCGACTTCTTTCTGTTGCAAAAAATGTACGGAGTCACGGATTAGACAAGAATAGTGTTGCGTATAATTATTTCAACCTTGGGAAAGCTTCTCATTATAACGTCAATTGTGTTGTATGGAGAATGAATTTAAGGTTCAAGGTCATTAGAAAATCCCCCGTTAAAAGATCGAAGGTCATTAGTAAATCCCCAGCCAGTATCCAATGTTTATAACCTTAGTTTCCGAAAGTTCAATTAGACCTCTCTATCTACCTATCAGTAAACATGTATGTTTAATAAATACTTATATATATATATATATATATATGCACACTGCCCTAGAATAATGGAACGGACAGCAAGATGTGATGGTATAAGGCAGGGATTCCCAACATTTTTATACTTGAGTACCACATGAGAACTTTATAGATTCGCGGCGTACCACTGGTTATGTTAAAAGTTTTTGAAGGGGGTCGGATAAATTCTCTATACGTATGAATAACTTTACAAAATGTATTTACATATAAATAAACGAAATACAGAAAACAAATCCATAAAGCTAGAAAAAGCTGTTTATGCTTTATTGTTATTAACAAATGGTAAATACAATTTCCCTACACTAAAGTGTCTTTAACAGGACACTTAATGAGAAACTTGCTG
>OU015499.1:42378683-42381183 GCA_907164885.2 Dolomedes plantarius | reverse complement strand
CCCTGCTAACCTCTAGCAGGCCCCTAGAGGTTAGCAGGACCCATACAAATTATTATAATTATAATTATTATTATTATTATCACCATCACCATCACCATCACCACCATCATCATCATAGTCAATATTATTATTAGCATTAATTGCGCATTAACCAGCTGTTTTACACTACAAGTTATTGATCAGTCATTGTTTATCATACAGTATTCTCTGGGTGATGCATTTTTGTCCAGAAAAGTTTTTTATTGGAACAACTCAGCAAAAACGTGTTCTACGTTTATAAAAAAAATAACCCTCTTAAAGAGAAACGTATCTTTGAAGAGGGCAACAGTGTATAAATATCTTCTGTTTCCCACCATCTATCCGGCAACTATTAAAAACCACTTCCTAGCCAAACACAAACACTCACAAAATAGGGCCCTGATTTTAAATACCTTATCAATTTCGCCATCACTCGACTCGACTCCTTAAACAATCTCTTTAGTGGCTCGCAAGGAATAACCGATAAAGATTTATCAATCGGATATCGGGATTGACACAGAGCTCCCTCAATAGTGAATCCCGTCGCGCTAACTGTTAAGATGCCCCTAGCCCGTACAAATTATTATTATAATTGTAATTATTATCATTATCTTTATTATTATTATTATCACTATTATAATCATCGCCATCATCCTCATCCTCATCATCATCATCATTATTATTATTATTATTATTATTTGCACATTAACTAACTGCTTTACCCTGCTAACCTCTAGGATGCTCCTGGCCCACATAAGTTCTTCTTCTTCTTCTTATTATTGTTGTTGTTGTTGTTGTAACTATTATCATTATCATTATTATTGTAACTATTATAATTATCATCATCATCATCATCATCATCATTATTATTATTATTAATATTGCTATTATCACAATTTTCGCATTAACTAACTGCTTTACACTACAAGTTATTGCTCGGTCATTGTTTACCATACATCTCTGACTGATGCATTTCGCTCCGAAACGTTTTTTATTATAATACCTCAGCAAAAACATGTTCCAGGTTTAAAAAAAAGCCTCTTCAAGACAGACTTATCTTTAAGAGGGCAACAGTCTGTAAATATCCTTTCCCATCATCCATCCCGGCAACTATTAAAAACCACTTCCTACCCAAAAACAAACACACAAAAAACGGCCCCGATTTTAAATACCTTATCAATTTCACCCGCACTCGACTCCTTAAACAACCTCTTTAGTGCCTCGCAAGGAATACCCGATAAAGATTTATCGATTGGGTATATCGTGACAACACACTGTCAGCGATAAAAGCGTACAAAGAGGAATGGAGTGAAAAAAAAAAAACCTCTATTTTTCAAACCTTTATTTTTCCGTTCTCCTTATTTTCTTGACGCATCGACCCCCGTGTGTGTGTGTCCGAAAGTGCGATATGTCGTGTGCGTAGCGAACGATGGAGTTAATTAAATATCGATACGAAGTAAAAATGTCACGGGCGCTGTTTTTCTTATTGTTTTATGGTTCTTTTATTACCCGGCGATCCATTACCATAATGGAGAAGTTTGAACCGGCTGTCGCAGGAGAAATGTGGGTGAACTGCTGTGGCGGATAATTGGCGCATTAAAGTTGGATTATTTCTTTATGAATTTTAATGCATGTACAGTTTTCAGCTATGTAAAAGCTTTACAGTGGTGTATACGGTTTATGGCCGTATAAATACTGTATAGCTGTATATACAGTATACAACTGTATAAAAGCCTTATAGTTGTACATTCTTTTATACTGCATGGTACTGTATGGTACTGTATGGTTACGGTGTATGGCTGTATACATGCTGTATAAAAGCATTACAGAGGTATATACGATGTATACCTGTATATACAGTATACAACTGTATAAAAGCCTTATAGTTGTACATTCTTTTATCCTGTATGGTACTGTATGGTACTGTAGGGTTACGGTGTATGGCTGTATAGATGCTGTGTACTTCTATATGCAGTATATAGCTGTACAAAACCATTTCAGAGGTATATACGATGTATAGCTGTCTATACGGTTTGTAGCTGTGTAAAATAATTACAGAGGTAAATACCGTGTACAGCTCTGTATACAATATATAGCTGTATGAAAGCAATAAAAGGTATATACCGTGAATAGCTGTATAAACCTCTATACAGTGTTCAGCTATGTAAAAGCTTTAAAGTAGTGTAAAAGGGTTTATGGCTGTATAAATTCTGTATAGCTCTATATACAGTATACAACTGTATAAAAGCCTTATAATGGTACATGCTTTTATACTGTATGGTACTGTAGGGTTACGGTGTATGACCGTATAGATGCTGTATACTTCTATATGCAGTATATAGGTGTATAAAAGCATTACAGAGGTATATACGATGTACAGCTGTACAATTTGTAGCTGTATAAAAGCATTACAGAGGTAAATACCATGTATAGCTCTGTATACAATATATAGCTGTATGAAAGAGCTAAAAGGTATGTACCG
>OU015499.1:42248683-42373683 GCA_907164885.2 Dolomedes plantarius | reverse complement strand
GGTGTAAGTATTTGCGGAATTTCGTTAAAACCATGTGCTCCCCAAATTGTTTTGAGCAATGTATACATACATACATACATATATATATATATATATATATATATATATATATATATATATATATAACAGTTCCGTAACTGACTGACTGACAGACAGATAACGTACAGACCAAACCGCTGGACTTAAAGGGCTGAAATTTTGCATGATGATTTTTTTTAATGTAGGGGTACACTAAGAAAGATTTTTGATAAATTCTTAGATTTTTTTAAAATTAAATTTTTAATTTGGTTTTGTAACATTCTTTAAAGTTTGCATTTAAAATACACTTATGGATAAAAAAATTAGCGCACCAAGAAATAATTGCGGGATCGTAACGAAACTTGCAATGAAGGTACATGTCGGGGAGATATGCAAATGATTAGAAATGCAGCGTGATTGCGCATTACGTATAGCCGGTAGAGGGCGTTGAACATCGTACTCTGTGGAGTATAAAACAGGTAACCAAAGCTTGTTTGAGTGTGCTGAATCATTTACAAAGGAAGAGCTGAGATAGACATGCCATTACGCCGTGTTCGAAGACAATATAAGCAGTTGTCGCAGTTTGAGAGGGGGAGAATCGTCGGGATGATGGAAGCTGGATGGTCAGCTAGGCGAGTAGCTCGTCAATTAGGCCGCTCTGATTGTGTTGTGAGGAGGTGTTGGGACCAGTGGACCCGAGAGATGTCATGTACACGAAGACCAGGCTCAGGACGCCTTCGACAGACCAGTCGTCGAGAAGACCGCCACATAGTAAGAAATGCACGCGTACAGCCAACTGCTTCATCGGCCGCCATCCAGGCACAGGTAGCACTTTCACTAGGGGCCTCTGTGTCTTCTCTAACCATACGAAGGCGCCTGGCTGAAGGACAGTTGGTATCGCGGAGCCCATTACGTGTGCTAACCTTGACGCCCACCCATCGACGCGTCCGTTTGGAGTTTTGCCGCGCACGAGGAAACTGGACTGCAGCGGAATGGAACCAGGTCGTCTTTAGCGACGAATCCACATTCAATCTCGGCAGTGATGACAATCGTGTTCGTGTGTGGAGAGCCCGTGGTGAACGCTTCAATCCTGCCTTTGCTGTACAGCGACACATCACTCCCACAGCTGGTGTTATGGTATGGGGTGCCATTGCCTACAATACACGGTCACCCCTGGTATTATTCCGTGGCACCATGACAGCCCAGCGGTATGTTCATGAAATCCTTCAACCACATGTGTTGCCACTCATGCAACGGCTCCCAGGAGCCATTTTTCAACAAGACAATGCTCGGCCTCATATGGCAAGGGTGTCACAAGACTGTCTCCGCACTGTTACTACCCTTCCATGGCCTGCCCGATCCCCAGATTTGTCTCCAATCGAGCATATCTGGGATCATTTGGGACGACGAGTTGGGCATCCCACGAGTTTGAACGAACTAGAGGCAAGGTTACAGCAAATATGGAACGAAATGCCTCAAGACATCATACAGAACTTGTATGACTCAATGCCCGATCGTATCGCATCGTGCATTCGCGCTAGAGGGGGTCCAACGGAGTATTGATTCCTCCGTTCTTTTGCCTTTTTCTCTGAAATAAATTATCCTTTTTCTCTTGATTTTCTTATCATTTACTTATATCAAAGTAGTCATTACGTATGTAAAATTTCGTTTCATTTTGACGACTCCTTCTTGGTGCTCTTATTTTTTTGTCCATGGGTGTAATAATCTGAGGGTTATAAAAGTTATATTACGAGAAAGATCACAAAAATCCCTTTAAAATGAAATCTTTTTCGAATCTTTAACTCCCTTTTCTGATATTTTGGGAATTTTTGAAGAATAATTTTTAGAATTTAACGTATTAAATGCTGACCACCTGGTTTCTTTTTGTGATGCTTTGAATTAATTTTGCGTCACGTGCATAACAGCGAAATAAATTGACAAAAAATATTATTTTTTTCCTTGCTAATGCGGCAGACGATTGGACATTATCAGAAAAATTATTAAAATACAGTAAAAGAAATTTTCCTCAGACTGTACTGAGGGAAACATTATTAAATACTTGCTTCTGAATATTGGAATACTTTCATTGGTTTGTCAGTTACCTATATATAACTATTCTGTGGGAAGCTTTAAACACAGAGAGTAGTATTTACAACTTCTCCTGGATTCTACATAGGTTTTGAGGAGTGATTAGAGCTTCCAAAATCCATTTAATATTTCCCGTCTATATTTGAAATATGTTAGAGGGGAAGCTCATTAAGAAACTCGTTTCTGAATAATGAAATGTTTTCTCAACTTTGTAAATTACATCTGCTTAATTACCCGTTTATATGCTTTGAACATAAAACGTGCTTAATACTTAGGGGTGGTATGAAAGCTCTCTAAATTCACTTAATATTTTTCCCGTAGGATTCTCATTATTGTAGTGGCCAGGATTATGAGAATCTTACCTTTGAATTGTACTGTAAATTCAATATTAAAATTTATTAATTTCTTCTGTATAACTAGCCGTCGAAACTTATGTTGTAATTTTAATATATAAGGGATAGAATATAAGGTGGCAGTCAGAGCTTTCTATGAGTAAATCTTTTAAATATATTTCTTATCTGTGGAATGTAAAAATATTATAATAATTTTTAATATTTGGAATCTTTTAGAAACCATCCTCATAAAAATCTCGCTCCGTAGTATTTAAATTCCATCTTCATTACGTTAATTACTGCTATGTATTTATCTATTAAGTTGCTTTGCACGTAATATAATAAATTATGCATTTTTACATAATATAATACTATAAATAGTTTATTATATTATACATAATGTAATAAACTTAGAACATGAAAATGCATAATACATGGGGGTTATTAGAGCTTTGTAAACTCATTTGAAAAAATTTTGACGATATTTTTACCCTCTGGAGAATTATAGTACTAACAATCCTTCTCTCGTATATAGCTCAGTCACTCAAAACATGAAGATAGTGTTGTGTTGTCTTGGCACATCTACAGTTCACATTTAGTTCATCAATAATTGCCAAAATATCTCTTTTAAAGGTCCTCTTTTTTTGTCCTGATAATTTTGTTAACTCTCATTTTTTACTCTTTTTCTGTCCTTTATCTATTTTTATCCTCAATTACTTTTAGTCCAATTTTTTTTTCATACCATTCAGTATTATTTTCAATACTATTACATAACAGAAATGGGTGGGACACATTGGACAATAGAGAGAAATGGTCTTAACTCATATAGTTCAAAATCAGTATTATAAGTGTAACTAAATTGTTTAACTTATTAAGCAACTTATAAAGCTATAAATAGTTCATTATATTATACATAATGTAATAAACTTAACGCATAACACATGGGGGTTATTAGAGCTTTGTAAACTCATTTGAAAAATTTTTGACGATATTTTTACCCTCTAGAGAATTATATTTGCAACAATCCTTCCCTCGTATATAGCTCAGTCATTCAAAATGTGTAAGATAGTGTTGTTTGTGTTGGCACATCTACAGTTCACATTCAGTTCACCAATGATTGCCAAAATATCTCTTTTAAAGAGAACATGTCCTCTTTTTTTGGTCCTGATACTTTTGTTAACTCTCATTTTTTACTCATTTTTTGTCCTTTATCTATTTTTGTCCTCAAATACTTTTATTCAAATCTTTTTTTTCATACCGCAAAAATTTGTCAGTATTATTTTTCAATACTGTTACATAATAGAAATGAAGCTAGATTGTTTTCGATGGTTGGGACACAATCGACAATAGAGAGAAATTGTTTCAACTTAGAAGGTTTTAAATCAGTATTATAAGTAATATATAAATACAAAAATATAACATGTAAGCAATTTTATAATGAAATAAAAAGTGATAACAAATCGCTGTCAGAAGTAATTAGCTTAAAAAAAATTAGAGACCGAAAGACACGTGACTGAAGAAACTTAATTGGACTATTTTTATAATAATATAATTACTATGATCAGTTATTTGTATTTTGAAATGTTTACCAATGCAGGGCACGAGTCCATTACGTCATTCGCACTTAATCCGTGAAACTCGCTGGTTGCTTTCAATGGGGGCACCATATAGGCAAACCAGTGGTTCGCAACATGTGGTCCGCGGACCACAGATGGTCCGCGAGAGCCCGGTGGTCCGGCACCACATATAAAAAAGTTGGCAAATAAATTGGGATTTTGATAGCTATGTTCATTGAACTAGATGAGCGGAATATATCAGATGACTATCAGGTGTTGAATAAATTTTTAAGCAGTTTTTATGTATTAAAGTTAAAGAATTTTTAGTTAAGTTGTACTGTACACTGTACGATAGCAATAATAATTAATGTGTTCTAAAAAACTGTTTTACTTAATTTCCCATGAATCAATATGTTTCAATTTCAGGCTGAGATTTAAGCTATCTAATTCTAAAGATTGAAAACAAGGTTGAAACAAAAAGTGAGTACGTTAATCCTGTATCCCTTTTGCCTGAGGGATATTCTATCCCCCCATAAGTCGGGTAAGGGGGTCCACACATGGTTCAATTCCTGACTTAGTGGTCCGCAGACTTCTACGGGTTGGGGACCACTGAGGTAAACCAACACCAACATCCTGGGGCCACCTGCATTTTGACCGAACAACCCCAGGAGTGACATCTGGGGATCATACCTTCGCCCACCCTCTCTGACTTCCTAGATGGACTTTCCTGTCTACGTAATCAACGTGCCCATACCCGGCATAATTGCGATGGTATTGAATGACGTCGTCGGAATTTGAACCGAGCAACGCCAGTTCCAAACCCAATGCACTACCACTTGGCTGCATTGGACCTAGTATTTTGAAATTAAATTTATTATTTAATTTTTATGTATAAATATTCCATTTTATTAGAAGGAGTTATTTATACAAGGGGTGGAACTTTAATAGTGGCAACACTGTTGTAGACCCCCCCCCCCACGCAGTATAACCCAGGAAAGCAGCTTACACCGCACATACACCATATACCTGATTTCCTCAGAGCGAATGCGCTCTCTCCACAAACATCACACGCCTGCACAGTGACAGGATGGACACAGCATGTTTTAGTTACCGGTTTAACGTACGAAATAATTTGCTTGCATCGTACTGATGGAAGGAAAATGCTTGTGAGCGCACTGTGGCGGATCTGTTTGCTCGCTGGGGCTGGGAAGTGCTCTACCGTCCCCCATATTCCCGGGCTTAAGTCCCTGTCACTTAATTATCATCCCCAAGATGAAGGAACCGCTCTGTGGAATCCGCCAGAGATTCTTCAGGCTGTAGACAGCTCCATTCGAAGGATCAAGGTGCTGCCAAAGGCATCGTGCAGATTCCAGGGCGTTAGCGTCGGGTACTACATAATGCTGGTTACTACTTTGAAGGGTTATAAAAGTTTCATCCCCGTATCTCTTCTGTATACTTTGTGCATACCTAGCTGCCACTATTAAAGTTCCATTCTATGCAGTTTTAAAACACATTTTTTTTTAAAACATCTTATTTTTATTTATATAATAATTTTAAATTATTTTTGACGGGTATGAACGAATATTACATTTGCCCATTTCCAAACACTGTTCTATTTTTGTTCTCTATTTTTCCTGGAAAAAATTCTCTGTATATACACTCAACTTCTGACCACCCTAAGTCCACTGTAGAAGCGCTGAATGTCATAATTCACCGCGGTGTGTGGTCGAGAGACGGTCAATAATAAAACTCTTATAACAACTCCAGAGGCAAAAAAATAAATAAGACTTGAGGAACATTAAAGTGGCGTAAAAGAAAAGCTGTCTGTGAAGCCATTGATAGCGATTAAGTGATTACAGATGTTTCAAGATAGATGGTGACGTTATTTTATGGCCCACAATAAAACTTACAGATAATGGTCAAAGTGGTATCCCAAACGAAAATTTTGGTAGGGAGGTACTTGGTAGACGGTGAACATGAGGAGTGAAATAAGGGACCAATTGGGGCAGTAACTACTAATAGAAAGACAGTCCACTGTCCAATGAGAGAAGAAGGGGCAACCAAATGGCCCCGGTAAACGGGCAACAGCCCCTCCAAGAAGAAAAAAAACGAGAGAAGGTGAACAGATTTCACTGGCTGTTCCCTGGAACTCGGACGATATAGAGTGCCGATTGAGCTGTCTCGGAGTCTAGCGTAAGTTTCTGGAATCCGACATGATGATGCCGAATATGACATGATGTGGGCACCTGTCAACGAAATCCTTCCTCGCTGTATTCTTCAACAGTAGTAAGTGCGTCCCGAAAGATCCTAGAAATAATTGCTTTGACCGAATATTTTGTCTCTGCTTCTGATTCCTCATGTATTAAGTGATAATATGAAGGGGAACCTTATTCTATTATTAATTTCACTTTAAAAGAATTTTTAGTATTGTCTAATAAATGTATGATACAGGCCAATTCTCTATGTTTCCTTGCTTGCCCCAACACTTGCATGCAACAATTTATTAAGGTTTTATTAAATATATATATCCACCTCTCTCATCTAAGTACTTTGCCAATTTTCCTTTACCCGTCAGGAAATCTGTCAAGAAATGCTGTCACTCCCCCAAAATTTTATCCTCTACTCTGACAGCACTCTGCCTGAAAAGGAAAATTGAAATACTGCCCTTTCCCCGAATGAGATCTACCCTTTAACCATTCTACCGCAAGCCACGTCGTGCGGCAAATGAATTACTAGCAGTCTTCCGCCGCAGAGCTAAAAGAAGCACGCAGAAACCTTCGTGGGGATACATTTTTTCTTCTTCTTTAATTCATCGTTCCAGCCAGTTCAGCTACCCTCTGTCACTGGAGACGCATTTGTTAACCACGGCTAAAATTATTCCATCCCAGTTTATACTACAAAGCGGTTCGGGAGGGGTGGCGAAGTAAAATTACTTTTATTCATTAGTTTTATGGGGTGAATAATCACGCCTGGCAGTTATGTCTTTGATTTAAAAACGAGTCACTCCCAATTTTGGTTGCTGGGGGCTTAATGAAATGAAACACGGATTTTATGATGATCGGGCAGTTTTAGTTTTTGCTTTGGTTGAATGGGACTAACTGTTTTGCTCACTCGCCAGGTACTTTCTGCCCTGTTTTAAAATGTTAAATAAAGGACATCGTGGAGATTTCAACTTACGGCTGCTGTGTACTAATCCTGTTGAACTCGCTCCCGTCAATGTGAACCAATGAAAATGTGCCTACTATTTACAGCTACATAAATGCTGATAATCCAATAAAAATGGTATTTTCAGATAGCTTGAACATTTCTGCACCTTGCACCAGGATTTATTTTATAAATTTCGTCCACCAAAGGAATTTTCGAGCGTTTAAAACACACTAGACCAGATTTTCCCCCCCCGAATAATTTAAATGTAGAAATATTATTGGCATTAAGAAAAAAAATATGTTTCAGGTAGTCTCTTCTAACGAAACTACAACGGGTTATTAAAGTAGGATTACTTACCGTTGCTTACCTCTTTTGTATATATATATATATATATATATATATATATATATATATATATATATATATATATATATATATATATATATATATATATATATGTATGTATGTGTGTGTTATGTATACATATATGTATCTACATATATGTAAGTATGTATGTATATATATATGTATGTCAAAATTTTGACGCATTTGAGGTACTTTTCTGTTTAACTGTTTACTGCTTGCCCAAGCGATACAGACTGGGCAAGCAGTATTGTTATTAATAATAATTTTTGTTAATAATAATAATAATAATATAATTAAGAATAAAACTGATATACCTTTTACATTATTATTTCATTAATTAATGTTTGTGTATTATTATTAATGATTATTATTGCTTTCATGCAAGACTGGAATATGAACGAAGTAGCTAAATTATTTTTACTACTAGTAGTATCATCTATAATTATCATTGTTATTATTAGTATTATTATAATTATTATAATAATAATTATTATTGCTAATAATTTTAATATTTGTTAATTATAATCATAATATAATTAACAAATAAAATTAAAATATATTTTATATTATTATTTCATTAATTATTGTTTGTATATTATTAATGATTATTAGTGCCCTTCATGCAAGACTGGAATATGAACGGAGGTGCCAAAGTATTTTTACTAGTAGTAGTAGCAGCTATAATTATTATTATTACTATCAGTATTATTATAATTATTATCATTATTATTATTATTGCTATCAATAATAATTTTTGCCAATTATATTAATCACATAATTAACAAATAAAATGGATATACCTTATATATTTTTATTAAAAAAATGTTGTTTGCGTATAATTTTTAATGATTATTATTCCCTGTCATGCAAGATTGAAATATGTACGAAGTAGCCAAAGTATTATTATTAGTAGTTAGTAGCATCTATAATTATTATTATTGCTATTAGTTGTAGTATTATAATTATTATCATTATTATTAAACTTAAACTCACGGCGCAACAATCCGATGTGGACCAGGGCCGGCGGTACCCATCTCCGCTTTCGTAACAGTGGGCTTGGGGTGCCATACAGCATATCTCTCAGTCAGGTGGTCAACCTGACGTGGGACCCCCAGAGTTTAGTTCCCAAGCATGCTTGGTCCTCATTTTATCGACCCACTGAAGGGATGAAAGGCTGTATCATTATTATTATTGTTATTAATAATATTTTTATTAATTATAATAATAATATAATTAACAAATAAAATTGATATACCTTTTATATGTTTATTAAATTAATCATTGTTTGTGTATAACTATTAATGATTATTATTGCCTTTCATGCAAGACTGAAATATGAATGAAGTAGCCAAGGTATTAATATTAGCAGCATGTATAATTATTAATATTACTATTAGTATTATTAAATTTATTAACTTTATTTGTGAATTACTTGACTGCTCCATACTGCAAGAGATTGTTTAATTATTCAAGGCAGTACTTTATTCTATGAAACATTTTGTAACGATATTTATGGGAAAACCTCCATAAAATATTGTTTCACGTTAATAAATAAACCCCAACCGTAAAACACCATTAATCAAGGTATTGCCTAGAACATGAATATCCTTGATACTCTATTTCTTAAACAGTCTTTGAGCATAAATTTTGGCTGTCATTTCTACGAAATCCGTGATTCTGAATTAAATTGTCTCGTTTCGCAGTAGTTTCGATTCTAGGCACTCCCCCGTAATAAGCAGAATTAATCGGATGACATTCATCCACGTGTCAGATATTACGTTCATGGCCGGTTCCCACAGGTGAGGTTGTGAAGCGACCGCCTCAGGCGCCAAATTGAAATAGGCGCCAAGACGAGACAAAGTAAAAACACTAACAATCAACTCTTTAGATGACTTTAACTAACAATCAACTCTTTGGATGATTTAAAATTTTAAAAGAACATGTTGATACATTAGGCTTTCTTTACGATTTATCAGACATAAAAAATATGTATAATACTGTAATCGAAAAATATTGTAATGACTTACACTTAAAGGATGGAGAGCCGGTATATCGGAAATTGATCTGAAAGGGGAACTTGTATACTAATCTCTTATTATACCTAATGAAGAAAAACATGGGCAAAAAGTACTAAACTTTGCATGTTAATTTGATTTTTAATGAATATTTCCAAACATTCCGTTATTGATATAAGAAATCTAACAGCACAAACGTAAATATAATTGCAACTGGGCGCAGTTTTTCTAAGCTAAAACTTTTAAATACTTATCAACGAGCAACAACAATCCAAGATGAACGATCTAGCAATAGTTTCTAAAGAAACGACGGTATCTAAAACAGTAAGTTATAGAGATGCAGTCAAGCAATTTGCAGCAATAAAATTTCGAAGAATGATTAATAACTTTTTAACGTAGAATTACGTTCCTCTATAACGGTCCTCGTGAAAGCAAAATTTCCGAAGCTAAAACCGTCCGTACATCGCGAGTTATAATTTTGGCAGAGCGCCAAACCCAATCTGTATCGCTTGGATAAGCAATAAACAGTTAAAGAGAAAAGCACCAAAATGCGTGAAAAATTTGACATGTATATATGTATAAATATACATACGTACATATATATAGATACATATATACATAACACATACATACATATATAAAGATACATATATACATAACATATACATACATATATACATACAAAAGAGGTAAGCAATGATAAGTAATCCTACGTTAATAACCAGCGGTAGTTTCATTAGAAGAGACTACTTGAATTTTTTTTTCATCTAAATATTTAATGATCACATGTTTTTAGTAAGATTAACTTCTAAGGGCCCGTTCACATAGAATCCGTCAACGTCACCGTTAAAGATTCCGTAAGCACCAATTCCTTAAGTGGATCAATGATTGGCATATGATTGGTCAAAATTTTTTACGCTAACGCTGACAGATTCTATGTGAACAGACCATTAGTCGTTTATCTCGAAACGATAATTTTAAACATTTACCGCAAGATAACTCGAATTGTATTCATGGTGCCTTCATCAAATTTTTGTCAGCGCTTAATCAAACTAATGTTCATAATATGAACTAAAAGAATTACATATATTTCATAAATTCCTACCTTATTAGGGGTAAGTATATACTACAATCCCAAAAATTTTTAAATGTTATTTAAAATGCTTCTAAAAAAATTTAAATGCCTTAGATAATAAATATTTTTAGTTTAATTATATTTTCAGACTGTTTTTTACTTACAAAAGAAAATTTAAAGATTTGGGCACAGTACTTTTTTTTAATTGGGTGCTGAAGCTAATACACAATTAGAAATGGAGAAAAAGGGAGTATGATGAAGCATATAATTTTGAAGCCTTTCAATATTCTTCCGAATATTTTGAAATTAGATTATTAAAGTACAAATTATCTATTATAACATAACAAAAATTTAGATATTTTGAGTCAAACATTAAAAAGTTATAATGAATCGAAGACAAGGGAAAATGTGACTGAATTCGAGCATTTAAATTCGTATGTCCCCTTAGGTTTTTTTTTTTTTACTACATAACAAATTATATTCAAATTTATGTATTTTATAGAATTTTTTTTTATTTTTTTATTTTTTTAAATTTAAAAATTCTTTTAGAAATAAATAAAATTTTCTTTTTAATTTTATACATCTTTTAGCGTAATTCTGTTAAGTAGACTATCTCTAATTGTGATACATTCGTTACTAAGAGTTTCTCCCAAAATTTGAAAAGGTGCCGTTTTCAAAACTTTTCTCGGGCGTCATAATTGATCAGCCCAGCACTGATTTCATTTCACCTGATTTGAACTCAGAATTAGAGTATTAGAAAAACAAACTTCATCAGACGGCGCACTAAAACTTCAGCCTTGTGCGACTGACATCCAAAACGTAAGCTAACCAAAACAGGAAAAAGAGCCTCGCGTTTTTCAACAATGGATAATTAGAAGTCTGTTATTGGAGTAAGGCTATTGCAATACAGCTTGTATAAAGAATAAAATGAAATGACTCGGTTTGGAAATACGGCACAGGTTCAAGGTGCGCAAGGTAATTTACTGTCAGTTGTGTATATTGGATTGAAATGTTTATTGCTAGAATCATTTACAAAGGTTCATAAAGGGGTTTATGAAGGGATTCCCCGGGTAAATTACCCCTAATTGTTTTTTACTTATTTTATTTTACATTTATTGCTGACTAGTGTGTAATATGTTTAATGCAATCGTTTTAAATTTATAGCTAATTTCATTTTTAAAGATTCAAAAATCAGTGAGATTTATGAAGGGATTACCCGGGTAAATAATTTACCCTTAACAGTTTTTTACCAATTTCTCTTTATATTTAATAATTGTTGACTGGTGTGTTACCTGTTTCAGATATCCGTTTTAAATTTTATAGCTAATTATATTTTCAAAGACTCAAAAATCAAAGAGATTTATGAAGGGATTACCAGTGAAAATTACCCCTAATTGTTTTTTACGGATTTTCCTTTATATTTATTACTGGCTGGTGTGTAATATGTTTAATGCAACCGTTTTAAATTTATAGCTAATTTTATTTTTAAGATTCAAAAATCAGTGAGATTTATGAAGGGATTACCGGGTGAATAATTTACCTTTAACTGTTTTTTATCAATTTTTCCTTATATTTGAAAATTCCTGTTTGGTGTGTTGCATGTTTCCGATATCCGTTTTAAATTTTAAAGCTAATTTTATATCCAAAGATTCAAAAATCAAAGAGATTTATGAAGGGATTACCCGGGTGGATAATTTACCCTTAATTGTTTTTTACTAATTTTTTTTAAATTTATTATTTGCTGACTGGTGTACGAAATATTTAGTATAACCGTTTTAAAGTTTTATCTCTAGTATTTTTTTCAACTATTCAAAATAAAGAATTACCCGGGGAAATAATTTACCTCTAATTGTTTTTTACTGATTTTTCTTTATGTTTATTATTTGCTTACTAGCGTATAAAATATTTAGCGTCACGCGCTTACTGGCGTATAAAATATGGCGTTTAAAGTATTAACATAGATTCATGAAGGGATTACCCAGATAAATAATTTACCCACAGTTATTTTTTGATTATTTTGTCTTTGCATTTAATAATTGCTTACTGTTGTATAAAATGTTTACTATAGACACTTTCAATTTTTATTGCTGATATTATTATCAAAAATTCAGAAATAAAAGAGATTTATTATGGGATTACCCGGGTAAGTTACCCGGGTTACCCCTTTTTATTTTTACTGATTTTTCTTTACATTAAGTAATTCTTGACTAGTGTATAAACTTTTAATTATTTATCACTGATTTTTTAAATTAAGTACTAGAAAATCAAAATATTAAGGACAGTATTTGAGTAGGCATTGTTGGTCTATTATAGCTGTTTCTGAAAGTATTTAAAGATAAATTACCTTTAGGAAACTGAAACGAGCTGTAAAGATGATTGCTGAAAATTTGAATTTTCAGAAGCTACTGCGTTTAGCGTTAATCCGTATTCATCCCTAAAATTATTTTAAAAGATCAATTATTCTACTCTTTTGACTTTTTTTCTCGCCAAAAGCATTTTATGAACAAAAAAGGGAAAAAAATTATGAAAAAATTTACGGGTGTCTTTTCTTATGCTCACTCCTACAGGTGTGTTAAAAACTTCAACGCATAACTTTTGAAACGAAAAAAAATATATTTAATTAATGCAAAAACTTTGATTTATAGAATTTCCTATTTAGCAATGTGATTGGGTATTATTTATTAATATTGTGTGTTAGTGTTGATGCAATGTGCTTCAAAACTGCAGAATGATATATTTAAACTGAGCTTCATTATGTTTACTTTGTTGTAATAAGTGACTAAAAGGAGTTGTATAGTATCTTAACTGTACAGAAATGTGTTTTATCTTCAGTGGCGTATAGTATTATTATGTAATTAGTATGGTGTGCATAAATGGTAGCGTAGTGCAAATGGATTGTAGTATTGAAATATTAAACAGTAGCATTGAATATCTAAAATATGTTGCATTGTGAATCTAAATGGTCGTATTGTGTACTTAAATAGTGTTGCATTATCTGCCCAAATCAAGTTGCTATGTGTATTTAATTAGTGTACTAATATAAAAGATGTAGCAATATTAATGTAATAACTACTGCTGCTGTGTTACTGCGAAGGTACAATTATATCTATTGTTGTATATTTGTTGCTACATATGCATTAGTATATAATATATTTGTACTGTTATATATATATATATATATATATATATATGTATTAACTGTATTATTGTAACTGTGCTGTATTACTGCATATTATGGATAATTGTATTATTGCACTGTATATTATGTATAATTGTATTAGAGTATACTATGTGTAATTGTATTATTGTAAAAGAAAAAAAAGAAAAAAGGGGGGGGGAGGAAGAAAGAAAAAGAGGAAAAAAATAAATAAAAAGGAAAATAAAATTCGGCCTTAGCCGGGTACAACCAGGAACAAGGGCTAAGATTTAGGATATAATGCTTTACAAAAGAGTAATAATCTGTATATATATAAAACAGTTCCGTAACTGACTGACTGACTCACTCACTGACATACAACGCACAGACCAAACCGCTGGACCTAAAAGGCTGAAATTTTGCATGGCGATTTTTCTTATGGTGTAGGGGTGCACTAAGAAAGATTTTTGAAAAATTCTTCTTAGATTTTTTTAAATTAAATTTTTAAGCTGTTTTTGTAACATTTTTAAAGTTTGCATTTAAAATAATAATTTGAGGGTTATAAAATTTATATAACAAGAAAGATTATAAAATTCCTTTAAAATGAAATCTTTTCCAATCTTGACCACCATTTTCTGATTTTTGGTGAATTTTTAAAGATTAATTTTTAGAATTTAATTCATTAAATGCCGAACACGTGATTTCTTTTTCTGGTGCTTTAAATAAATTTATCGTGCATTGCCATTGCTAAAGAATCATTAGCAATGGCAATGCAAGCGCTTATATTTTTAAGGTGTTGCTGAATGAAATAGATACTTAATTAGAAACTAGTTAAATGTTTACTTGGTGGCTGTTTGGGTGCAGATTTGTTCCCTCTGGGCTGCCTGTGTGCCCCGACTGGAAGATTAATGTCTGGTCGATGTGTCAAGAGGAAATATGCCGTATAACCTTCGGGTGAGGACGGTCAAACATATTCGAATTATAGAATTTGCTATTAAAAACATGGGAATTAATTAGCATGAATTGAAACAAACCCTAAAGTTGTGTTATAAACTTCAGTGCAGAACTTAATGAAACGAAAAGGAAATAAAAAGTTATAAAAATTTTCATTTATAGAATTTCCTATTAAAATGGAAATAAATTGGGTTGAAAATGACTTTTTGAAATTCTGTTTTGCCAAAAAAAAAAATCAATTTTTGATACATTCAAAAATTTTTTCTAGTATTTTTCGAGTATTTTCTAAAGAGAAAATAAGTCGTCTCAAAGTAGAAAAATGTTTGAAAATACTTACTGTTATCCAAGCAATTAACGTTAATCCAGAAATATATGACCTTTAATTATGACCCTGTTTAAAATATGGCAATTAAATAGCATGAAAATGTCATTTATAAACCTTGAATTGCAAAAAGTTTTGCTGAAAAGATTTTGTTAAACCCGCAATAGTTCTTCATACGGAAACTCAACTTTTTTCCTCTGGGTGGTTAAAAATAGATTTATCATTTGATCAAATCTATTTTTAATGAGCATTTTTAAAGAAAAATTTTAGTCCACTGAATGTAGAAAATATATTTAAAAATACTTACCGATATCCAAATAATAAATGTTTATCCAGAAATATATGACCTTTAAAATCACTTCACTTCACTTTCAGATTTTAAAACAAATTAGCACAAAACCACAGAGTTTTTAATTCATTCCGTTTAAACACATCACAAGTGTCAGGTGAATTTAACGCACATTTTTCCCTCCGCTAGCATTCCGGGGAAAAATTACGATGTTTTGAACGATGAACTTAATTAGTTTCGATATGAAGGCCAGAGCGTGTGCTGCCGGCCCCGCCGCATTTGTTCTCGCACAGACGAGTTTTCACATCCACCTGCTCCCGAAAAGAGCTCAAAATATTCAAACGTTCGCTTTGGAACTGGTTAACAACGCAGGGCCAGTACGCCGTAGGGCAGGGGAAAGAAGAATGAAAACGAAGCCTCACAGTTAAGCGCAGAAACTGTGTTATAAGATGGAATCAAGGTCAAATGAAAGGGGTTGCATGCTTCGAACATAACGTCATCGACTGATTCGGTTTGATCGGTCCGAACGATGCAGGTAAAAAGGTTAGGCTAAGATGGTTGAATTTTTTAAGTTTTTAAACGTGTCAGATATTGTTAGTAACTGCTTTAGGGATTCTAAAAAACAGGTGCAAGGGTGGTCACACTAGAAAAGAAAGAAAAAAAAATTAGGGAATTTTGCTATTGTATTAGTACTGCCGAATAAAAGAAAAAAATATGATATCGGTTCACTTTTAAAGTTTCATTTATTCTCTTCACTCTCAAGTCTCACCTTGAAAAGTAAAATTACCCACAATTCTTAAGCAATGTGGGTAAAATCCCCTTTTTCAAAATATCTTTATATGATGAGCCTTTATCAATATTTTCACTATAGTTAAACTGTGGTGTGCATTGATGTTTCAACAGAAAATCATTAAAATAATTCTTTAAACACGGAGATTTAACAGAAAACCATTAGACTTAAACTATGAGACTTATCAGACTTAATCACTTAACAGCCGTTAAATTAAACTGTACTGTAAAAGAAAATCTTTAAAATAATTCCATCATGCTTCAGTCTCACACTGAAAAGTAATATTACCCACAATTCATAAGCACTGTGGGTAATATCACTTTTTCCAAAATGTCTTTATATGATGAGCTGCTATAAAAATTTTCGCTGTAATTAAACTGTGATGTGCATTGATATTTCCAACAGAAAATCCTTAAAACAATCCTTTAAACACAGAGGTTTAATAGAATTATTAGGCTTACATTATTAGACTTATCAGACTTAATCATTTAAAAGACTTAAAATAATTATTTCATGCTTCATTCTCACCCTGAAAAGTAATACTACCCACTTCTTAAGTATTGTGGGTAATATCACTATCTTCAAAACATCTTTATGTAATGAGTTACTATTAATATTTTCACTGTAATTAAACTGTGATGTGGATTGATATCTTCAACATAAAATTATCAAAATAATTCTTAGACATGGCACACAGCAATCGGCCAAAGATTGCAATTACTGTCGGATCTTTGTACAACTTCTCTGTGTACCCTTCGTAAAAAAATATTGATTTTAAACTGATAATCAGCTTTTCATCGTCTAAAAACAACACAATTCTTATGTAAATAAAGAGCAATGGGAAGTTGATCGCAATATGTGCCAATACTCTCAAAATTCTTTAACTGCTTGAATGCACTGTTTATGATCTCAACTGATCGGATAATAAATATTTATAACGGGATTTATAACTAGATTAAGCGTAACCAAAACACAATAGAAAGAAAAAAATGAAACTACAGGGAAAAAGGATTTTAAACTTACAGGAATTTTAAGCTCAGTACGACATTTATACACATATTTAAAATATGAGGCACAGACAGACACCTGTTGCTGTGAATCGACAAGGAAAACTACTTACAGGCGTAAAACAGGATATTTGAGAAATCGCATTTAAGCGATCTGTCATGCGTTGTATTGTGTTACATTACTATACGTTTGTTTAACTATCTAATGTGACACACATATATGTACACGTAAATCAAAGCATATTTATAAGACCTGTCTGTTTCAGTGTTTGTCGTTTATGGCTGCTGTGTACTAACCCTATTGAATTTGCTCTCCTCGGTGTTAACCTATGGAGAAAATGTGTCTGCTATATACAACTATATAAATGCTGATAATCCAATAAATATCCAATAACTGATGGGATAATAAATATTTATAACGGGATTTATAACTAGATTAAGCGTAACCAATAGAGTTAGTAATATGCTGTGTACTAACCCTATTGAATTTGCTCTCCTCAGTGTTAACCTATGGAGAAAATGTGTCCGCTATATACAACTATATAAATGCTGATAATCCAATAAAAATGGTATTTTTAGATAGCCTGGACTTTTCTGCACTTTGCAACAGGATTCATTTATTAAATTTCGTCCACCAGGGGATTGATGACCGTTTAAAACACACTATACCAGATGTTTTCCCCGAATAATTTAAATTTTAAAATATTATTTGCATTTTTTTAAAAAGTGAAAATTGCTCCAAGGTGTAAAATTTCTTTTTCTATTACGGAGTACATAAAACAAAATCTTTAAATTCAAATCGGCAACTCTTGGACACATTTTCTGCATAGGTTAACACTCAGGGGAGTGAATCCATTAAGGTTAGTACACAGCAGCCTTCAATATATCTTTAGGAGTTTATCCGTATATTCATTCATTGATGATGTAAAAAATGTATTTCTCTATAAGTGTTTTTTATCTCCCGTTTTATGAGTGTATACTTTCTTGTTAATTATATTTAACCAGTTTTTCTCTGTCTTCTGTTTTCCTTGATTGTCGGAGGTTGTTGCAAAGCTTATATGTCAATAAGAAGGTCATTGTTTTACTGTGGATCCCTGAGCTTTGTGGTGTTCATGGCAATGAAATCGCTGACTCTCTGGCCAAAAAAGGTGCTTTGATCTTGACATCTCTTTCCACTGTCCCTTACAGTACTGTAAAGCGTATAATCCAAAAGACTGTGAGAGAGGAGTTCACAAAGAGTATCGCCGTTAGAACTTCTCAAAAGCCTTGGAGAGAAAAAATATCTGGTGTCTTTAAATGGCCCAGGCATAAAATGGTTGCCAAGTTTAGACTAGCCACTGGTCATGACTGTCTCCTGGAACATTTTCACCGCTTCAACATTGTTGCTAGTCCTTTCTGCAGACTCTGTGACTTGGGACAGGTCATGAACTGTGAACATTTGTTTCATTGCCCTGCCTTGACTAAATATTATCTTGTGGACAGTTACTGGGAGGCCAGGAGACTTCTGGATTCATAGACTATTTTCTGCAGCTTTTTTCGTGTTTTTGTGTTTCTTGTGTTGTGTTTTTTTCTTGCTGTAGTTGTCTTTTAATCTGTGCCATTGTAAATTTTAAAAAAATATGTAATCAGCTAAATAAAAATATTTGCATTTAAACCCATAAATGTATCTATTTTAATGTTTTTTATCTATTTGCCATAAGTACACACCTTTAATCAGTCTGTTAATGTGTGATTATTACTCAGCAATGCATTTATGATTAAGATGTCTGTTATCTTTGTGTCTATGGGTGTGTTACACAACTAAGTATTTATAAACAAGAATTCTTTGATTTGTCTGGTTATGTGTGGGTGTTATACAACTTTGTGTTTACGAGTTAAACGATCTGTATTTGAAATTTGATATATGAATACACATATCCGTAAGTACAAACACATAAATACCTTTAATCGATCTAACTGCATCTTGATACCTTATTGTTTGTCTAACAATGTATCTAATTAGTTTTTAGAGAATGTTATGGGCAACCTTTACTACACAATGGCTCATTAGACCGGGACCTACAGTTAAAAGCGGCTCTGGAGCAAATTCCAGTACCCTTGCTATTCGGCCGTTCACCCGGCTGTATCTTATTAGACGCACATTAACACGTATCTAAATATCGTTCTGTGGGTTTATAATCGCAATGTGATAGTGTCTTAATTATTCACAATTCATGAAAGTAGATCTATATCTATTGTTTTACGTAAAATCATGACTGTGTGCTTGCGCTATAATCTATTAATCCACGATAAGATACTTGGTTATCTTAAATCAATCTGGAAATACCGGGTGGGCAAAAAAATCCGAAAAAACTTTAAAAATTCTAAAAAACTGGAAAAATAACCAAAATATAAAAACGTTTGCAGGGTAAGCATCGCTAGGTTACGGGATTTTTTTAAGATAGGAAAGTAATAACTAAAAAAACAGCCGACAGGTGGCGCTGACGTACACAAGTCAAAAAAAGATGCGCAAATAACGCAAAGAATGCTTCTAAATCGTTTATTACAGAAGCAGGTGTTCCACATGACCCCCAACACGGGATAATACACTGCAGGCGAGTCACAAATCCAGCAACGGCAGAGTGCAGCAAGTCCGAATATATACATGACACCTCTCGGCGAATCGCATCTTTTAGTTCCAAAAGATTGGTTGGACCAGATAGATACACCCGGCATGATACACCCGTTGACTTGTGTACGTCAGCGCCACCTGTCGGCCATTTTTTGAGTTATTTCTTTCCTGTCTTAAAAAAAATCTCATGATCTAGGGATACTAACCCTGCAAACGTTTTTTTATTTTGGTTATTTTTCAGGTTTTTATGAATTTTTAAAGTTTTTACGGACTTTTTGCTCACCCGGTACCTCCAAGTTTTTCTGGTTTAAAGTTTGCGTCTTATCAAGGAACTTCTGTTGAATAGTACAATCGTATATAGCAGGTTTTAAAAATTGGCTTCGTGCCCCAATGGGATTTAAGAATCTGACGTTTTCAGTTTTGTGAGTTTATGTGTAACAATAACGACTTAATAACTACCTACGGACTAGAGTCCACAGGTTTGTATGCATTGGGTATTTTTTTAACAAATCCATGGCTTTATACGTAACAGTTTGTGTTTATGTGACATTATTTTAAACGTTTATTAGTAACTTATAGGGTCAAGTACCTTTTTTAAAGACCAAGGGACCCAACAAACATATACCTACTTTTACCATGTTTTTATTAACTTGCTTTCTTGCTTCTTTGTGTGTTTGTCCCTTACAGTCCCTTGCAATCGATTTTTAACTAACTTCTCGACAAGCTAGACATTTGAAACTTTTAGAATAGCTCAGAACACGATGACAATACATTATTTTAATACTTTTAGCTATCTTTAAGCAGATTTGAATTCATTTTAAGTTAATTTTGTTTCGTATACTGGTGCAGCCATCTATCGACCTGAACGGGAACGAAAAGTTAAACGCAAGTTAACTTCCAATTAACTTCATTTTCTTTCAAGTCACGGGAAATATAATCATGCATCATTAAAATGACTGACTATTATACCATTTCTACCATAAAAATTTTAATTACAGTAAAATTTATGAATTTTTTTTTTTTTTTGAAATTTAAAAAATTTTCAAAAAAAAATTTTTTTTCCTATGAAGAACTAAGAATTTTGATTTCAAAGTTGGTCATTTTAAAGATATATTATGATGATGATGATGATGATGATGTCGTGTCTATGATGAAGCCAATTCAAATAGTTCCATGGGCGTAGATGACGGCCCTGGCAATCTACGCTATATTGTCATAGTAGAGGTTCAGTCTCGTAAAAGAAGTCTCCAATTTCTAAAGGTTTTCAAGGATGGCTGTACAATCAAAAATGTGTGCCGTCGTCTAGGGATGCGACATCGATAACAAAACATCGATGTTTTGAAACATCGATATTCAATATTAAAACATCGATGTTTTATAACATCCAATTTTTAAAACTGGTTTAGTAACCTCTAACATTAATGTTACTTTGGTTAGTCGTGGGGGGGGGGAGGGGGGTGATTTAATTTTACTCTCTGATTGGGCTGACACAAATGACAAAAACTTGGTTGCTTTAGCCTTGGGCTACATTGATGACTCAAAATTCTCGTTGTAAATATTGCCGTGTTTTACCTTCAAATGTCCAAATAAATTCGTGGTATTGCCAGAAGTTTTGAGGGATTTAAGGCAAATACTGCATTTAGCCCATTTGTCTGGGGTTTTGCAAAAATATTTCCAAATGGTACTTTTGGGAGGCATCTTACTAATAATATTAACGTCAACTTATATAAAACCAGAAGAAAACAAACACTTAAATGGCTGCTCTCGTGTATATACTATTTATAAAATAAAACCCGATGGAAGGTCCTGGAGTGTCAGGAACATTCCAAACACTCTGATTGGTTCATTGGTTGTTGATTGCCATTTGTCTGTTTGCTAAGGAATAATTCCCCCTTTTTTATTCGTCCTTTACAGAATTCAGACTTACATTTACTGAGTGTGAAAATTATGCTACGTGGTAAATTTTTTTATTATGGTACTTTTTCATTAAATAACATCGAGACAAAGTAAAACATCGAGCACAAAACATCGATGTTAATAAAATATTGGCTTCAATAAATCGATGTTTAGAACATCCACATCGATGTCGCATCCCTACCGTTGTCAGTTCTGTGTCCGGGCAGTTATCCCGGTTTCTGTAAGTTTTCTTGCCCTCTATGTCAATTTTCAGTCCTCTGTGATGGCCAATTCTAAGCCTGACTGTGGTTTTAGTTATAAGTCGATCTCCATTGATGCAGTGTGCTTTAGAAAATATATTATATAACTTAATTTTAAAATTAAAAATATGTATATTCATTAATATACGGACGCAAGTCTGTGCGCAATGAAATAACATTGAAAAAAACAATGGTTGAAATTTTAAACAATTAAAACATTTATATTCAAGATAGAAAAATTTGAGAGCAATATTTATAAAGAAGAAAGAGTGTTTAACTCACAGTAAAATTTTCATATTTCTGAATGAATGATTTTTCTAACTACTGATGATTGAAAATAGGGGTATCTTTGTCGAGTCTCTTAGCTTTTAAAATGTACCTGACCCCTTAAGGGAGCGGTGGACCTTCATTGGAGCAAATCTTGTCATTGTAATATTGTGTTATTGAAAAAAATATATATATATCTGTAGATTATTAGTACCAAAATAGTTTTTTTTCAAGTAAAAAAATCATTTATGAAGCTACTACGAAGTAATTCATAATGGGTAGTGTAGTAATAAATTTTAAATCTGTTTTTCTCAAAACAGATTTTTCAAGGTTTTTAGAATTTTTAAAAGCTCCATGCTACTTAATTTTTATTAAAAATTCATGAAACTGATAAGGAATAATTCTGATACTGTTTACAAAAAAACTGAGTATGCATTTTACAATTCGACTTCCTTAAGGTAATTAAATTTGATTTATAACTTTTTAAAAGCCAAAATTGTGATGAAAATCGGGATGGAATTCAGAAAAAAATCTCTCCAAACTTAACTATTCAAGGGATTAAATAATTGATGCCCAGATTTGTTTGTTATACAGTTTAAAGAGATTAAAACAAAAATCGTGAAAATATCTCAAAAATTAAGTAGCAAGGAGCATTTTAAAATTTTGTATATAAATTTAAAATTATTTTTTAAATCTTAAAATTATAATGAGATTGGAAATTTATTTTAAGGTATTCTATATATTTATAGTGAAATGTACATAAGAGTATGTACACAATTTCGTATCTCCATGATGAAAAGTAATAAAAGTAAATTTTAATGTTGGCTGTTCCCTTAAGTTCATTCTGTAAAAGATCTTTGATTACGTATCTCACATAGCTGTGTATTTATGCTGTTTTGAGGCGCTTGTAGAAAACAGTAAAATTGTGAACACCTTCTTTTACCCATGAATCACAACCCGTATGTTCAACGATTAGAATGGAATTTAAGATGCTGACATTTATATTTTGTTGTGTTTATGTGTAGCAATTCTCAACGTCCATGTTTTACAGTTCACGTCTTCATGTATTGCTCGGGCTTTAATCGATCTCTCTTATGATGGCTCCACAGCAACAGCGACGGCAACAAAAGACAAAAACATTTTGTTGCTTGTTCCTTCGGCTGTCAGTAAAGTCTTCATCACACAGCTAGGGAATGGGGAAAAGAGACATTTTAGTATTAGTGCGCGAGCTTACGCTTCTTTTCGGAAGCAAAACAATTTTTTCCCTTCTGCTTCTGCAAGATGGCTGACAGATCGCGTCCGCGTTTGATAAAGCTCCTTCTAGAGCGAAGATGATTGCTTTAAGAGCTTCTGACTGATGACGAAAGACGTCTGCATTGGGTTAAAAACATCAACAGAAATCGAATTAAGCAAGGTGTTCACGAAAAGCGATTGGTCAGCGATCAAGCGTCATAATCTTTCTATTCTGACTGGCTGTCGTGCATGCTGACAAAGAAAAAAGTTGGACTGTTTCCAAAACTTGAAAACGCAGCGACAAGACACAGACACAAATTGGAAGGGACAAAATTGTTTTTTAAACGCATGCGCAATAACGAAGAGACATGTTTTTTTTTTTTTTGCTTTTGTCGCTGTTGGTGTGGAGTCATCATAAGTGAGTATGTGTTATATGACTGTGTTTATGTTCTTCCTAGGAACTTGTAAAAAAGCATAAAATAGTGAATGGCAGCTTCATAAAACCATTTAGTTCTACGTAGAATTTAAAAATCTATCATTTACAGTTTTATGTATTCATGTGTAACAACTGCATGTATTTTTTGTAACCAGTTTATGTTTAGCGTATGCTCACACTTTAAATCTCTCTTTACTATTTATTCGGTAAAATATCGACCCCGAGTTTGGAGCCTCGAGTCTGACCCTGGCAAGCGGCAAACTAGCATTACGAGATCTTACAACTTTTAAGTTGTAAGTTCAAACTTAGCTCGTATTTTAGCTATGATTCATGTGCTATCACTCCTGTATTGATTCCCGAATCATTGACAGCTGGGAACTAATTCCTGAGTCATTGACAGCTGGGATCTAATTCCTGAGTCTTTGACATCTGGGATCTATCTTAGTCACTTGGTTCGTATTTAGGATCTCAGCTGACAAGAAGCTAATTTGTAACTGTCGTGGAAACTATGGTAGTTTCGAATTGTGAATTATTATATTTGGGACCCTATGAGTACATATGTAACCTCATGCATATGAAAGAAGGTTATAAGTGTATTCAAAGAATGAAAAACAGTCGAAGTGAAACTAGCATATATATGGAGGAAATTATGCATAACTCAATATTATTTTGAATTTTAACGATTCTTTAAGAATCTGAACGCGAAATTTCTGGAACAAAAGAAGCATATCAAACATATTGTGACATTTAACTTGAAATTTCAGCCACATATATGGGATTATTACCATTTAATCCCATATATCATACACACACACATATTATATATATATATATATATATATATATATATATATATATATATATATATATATATATATATATATATATATATATATATTATATATATATATATATATAATATATATATATATACATATATATATATATAATATATATATATATACATATATATATATATATATATATATATATATATATATATATATATATATATATATATATACATATATATGTATATATATTATCTTATTATCTAGCATTAATCACAGGTGGTCTAGATTTATATAAATATTGACTATGTATTTTAAAACTCATCAATGTTTAGACGAAAAACATTTTTATGAAGATCTGCAGTTATGTTTCAATACAAAAAAGGAATATAGAATTTTTGTTTTTGTTTTTTCATTTTATAATTTGATTGAGATTTTACAACTTTACTCAACGATTTTGCTTCATAGTGAAGTTTTCAAGTGCGAAGTGGAAATGTCCACGCTCCGACTTCAACCAACGATAGCGCCCTCTGTGACGAAACGAGGAGTGAGCCAGAAGACGCGATGATCGGAACGAGTAACGACTGGGCAAGAGACGCGACCGATATGACGAACTTCCCCCTTTAAATTTCTAAATGTAAAAGCTGCCCCACTGTAAATAATGCCCCTAGAATAGATTTAGATATAATTAAATGGTTCATACCGAGCTTGTGTCCGTGTCTCTGTGTCCACATGGGCGCTCGACCGTTTTTACCCGAATGGATGCCCTGTGGTTCCTGCTATCTTGATGCCGTTTGGATACCTCTACAAATGATGATATTCTGCTGATTCATTCTGTGAGTACTTTCGTTTTCGTTGATTAATTTTTAAAGTATTTACCACCAGTTCGATGAAAGAATTTGGTCTGATTTTAACTGATTAACAAATACTTGCACCTATTTTGATGAATAACACATTCGCTTTGATGATTTTGAAGAATTTTGATGGTTTAGAATATTTAAAAGTTTGTGTTATTTTGAAGAATTTTGATATTTTTAGAAGATTTAAAAGTTTGCGTTATTTTGAGAAATTTTGATTCTTCTACTGATTATAATATTTGTGCTATTTAAAAGAATTTTTTCGTGATACTTTGAAGAACTTGTATTATATTGATCTATGACATTCTATTGTTTTGAATATTTTCGTAAGATAGTATTGGTGTGATATAAAACTTGGTGATATAAAATTAGTGATATAGTATAATATATTATTGGTGTGGTTAAATTTCAAATCATGAAATCCTTGGAAGAACTTCCACACATTCGTGACGCATTGAAAAAAGGTTCAACTAATAGCGTCAAAATTTTACATAAATTAATTTTTGGATCTGATGACGGTCGGCTTAACCGTAAACATTTGCGTGAATTTTCTGGCTTTAATCTTTTAACTTTTGATGTTGACGAAAAGAAAAAATCACTTGCTCATGATTTTACCTTGCAAGAGTTAACGTCTGTCTGCAACTTGTTGTCATTAAATTTTTCTGCTGACATTACGCAATGTGTGGATACAATTTTAAATGCACTATGCGACTTTTCACTGCTGGAAAGGATCGCTTCAGAATCTGAGTCAGATTCCATTGAAGACAAAACACACGTCGGGGAAAAATTGTTTTCGCCCAAAAACGCTTATTCACCAGCTCGATTGGAGTTTGAATCTGACCAATGCGGAAGTAAACAGAATTTATTGCTAAGTACGACAGATTCCTTTCGTTCCCCCTTTTCGTTGAAAGACCTGGTAGAATTAATTAGGCCGTTTACTGGAAAGGACGACACGCCTATTGAAAGTTTTGTTTTCGAAATAGAAGAATTTTTTTCTCTGTATGAGATAAAGAATCCCGTCCATCAGCTCATCTTTGCAAAAAAATGTCTTTCGGGTTCCGCATTAAATTTAATACGTTCTCTTCGTGGTATTAACTCGTGGAATGAGTTGAAACAAATTCTCTTGGATGAATTCTCCGATACGATTAATAGCATTCAAATACACCAAGCTTTGCAACAGCGCAAATTGAAACCACATGAGACACTGTCGGAATATTTGGTTGAGCTGAGACAAATCGGTGCTAGAGGTAACGTTGATGAAAACTCTGTAATTGAATATTTTATAAGTGGAATTCCAGATACTTCCCCTAATAAGATCCTTCTTTATGATTGTAAAACCATTAGTGCATTAAAAGATAAATTGAAAACCTATGAAAAATTGTTCAACTTAACTAAACAAAAGTCTAGTAATTACAAAAAGCCATTTGGGAGATTTGATGATAAAACTAGTGCTAAAAAAGACAATTTCTTTCATGGAAACACTCCTATGGTTACATGCTATTCTTGCAACATGAAAGGACACAAAAGTTCTGAATGTCACAATCGAGACCGCGGAAAAAGGTGTTATGGTTGTCGAAATTTTGGACACATCCATTCAGAATGTCCAAAAAATGCAAATTCAAAAGCTGGTAATGATAAAATTAAAACTAAAAATAAAGGAGATGATAAACACGTCAATTCAGTATCACTAAATCCTATGCATATTGATATAACTGTTGAAAATGTTTCTGTAGTTGTTCTTTTTGATACTGGTGCATCTGCTACTCTCATTCGCGAAAATATTTATCAACAAATTGGTAAACCACCTCTTAAACCATCTTGCATTACATTTTCTGGACTTGGTTGCAACAAAATCCATTCACTTGGGTTTTTCAAGGGAACTATTGAAATCCAAAGTAAGGTGATACAAACAAATATCCATGTTGTTCCTGACAAAGACCTCCCTTTTGATGGTATTGTGGGTATGGACTGTATTAGTCAAACTCAATTTACTTTTGTAAATAATGGTATACAAATAATTAATGATAATGATGATTCTAATGTTTTGGTGAATGTTGCGAATGTTTTTGACGAAACTGATAATCTAGATTTAGCCCACATTCTGAACAAAGATATTAAAGAACAAGTAACTGATTTGATACAAAATTATAAGCCTCTAAAAACCAAGACAACTGATCTTACGATGAAAATTGTCCTTACTGATGACAAACCCATCGCTCAAAGTCCCCGTCGACTTGCATTTTCTGAGAAGCAAGAAGTTGAGCGACAATTAACCAACTGGCTAGATGAAGGAATAGTATCGCCCAGTTCTTCTGACTTTGCTGCTCCAATCGTTTTGAGCAAAAAACCTGACAATTCGATTCGAATTTGTGTTGATTATCGACGCCTAAATGCAAAAACAGTTAAGGATAGATTCCCACTTCCTCTTATTGATGATGTACTGGATACTTTGCAAAATGCTAAACTTTTCACTAATCTCGATCTCAAAAATGCATTCTTCCACATTGATGTACACCCCGATAGTCGAAAATTTACTAGTTTTGTTACGCCTTCCGGTCAATATGAGTTTAATAAGGTTCCTTTTGGGTTATGTAACTCCCCAAGTACCTTTCAACGATACATTCAGCTTGTCTTTCGAGATCTTATCAAGCAAGGTATTCTAATTGCCTATTTGGATGACCTCATTATACCTTCTCTGAGCGAGGAAGATGCTCTTCAAAAATTAAAACAAGTTTTTCAAACTGCTTCCGATTACGGTTTGGAGTTCAACTTTAAAAAATGTAACTTTCTTCGACGACAAATCCAATTTTTAGGCCATAGAATTGAAAACGGACAAATCCGACCCTCTGAGCATAAAACACGAGCTGTCCTAAGTTTCCCTACACCTAAGACACACAAGCAAATTCAAAGCTTCCTTGGACTAACAGGCTATTTTCGTAAATTTATTAAGAACTATTCACTAATTGCAAGACCACTAAGTGACCTACTTCGAAATGATACGCCTTTTCACTTTGGACCTGAACAAGAAAAAGCGTTCCGTACTCTTAAAGAATGCCTTTCAAACGAACCACTCCTTCACATTTTTACTCCAGGTTCACCTCTTGAATTGCACACTGATGCAAGTTCTCTTGGCTTTGGTGCCGTCTTACTACAAAAATCTGCTGATGATGATAAATGGCACCCTATACATTATATGAGTAAAAAAACTTCCCCCCAACAATCTAAATACTCCAGTTATGAGCTTGAGGTTCTCGCAATAATTGAAGCTGTCAAGAAATTGCGAATCTATCTTTTAGGAACTCACTTCAAAATTATAACCGATTGTGCCGCGTTTCAAAAAACATTAAGCAAAAAAGATTTGACTCCAAAGATTGCTCGATGGGCCATGCTTCTTGAGGAATTTGATTTTGAGATTCTACACCGAAAGGGTAAGCAATTACCACATGTTGATGCTTTGAGTCGTTGCATTGCTTATCATGTAGCTCACCATGACCCTATCACACTGAAAATTGCCAATGCTCAGGCTGATGATGAACATATCACAGCATTAAAAACTCTGTGTTCTACCAATAACACCAATGAATACACCCTAAAAAATGATGTTTTGTACAAGATTGACAACGGTGATGAACTCTTGGTTGTTCCACAATCTCTCGAGACAGGAATAATTCGTGAAATGCATGAAAAAGGACATTTTGCAGTTTCAAAGACCGAAACAATGATTAAACGGGATTTCTACATTCCAAAATTACACCAAAAAATTGAACGTGTGATCGGAAACTGTGTTCATTGTATTCTGTACAATCGTAAAAAAGGTAAACTCGAAGGCTTTCTTCATCCCATTCCAAAGGGTCAAGTGCCTTTAGACACATACCATTGTGACTTTCTTGGACCACTTCCTTCCACCAATAAGAACTATCAATACATATTTTCGGTTGTTGATGCGTTTACAAAGTACCTTTGGATATACCCAGTAAAATCAACTTCGACAAAAAACGCCATTGATAAGCTTAATCTACAACAGTCCAATTTCGGTAATCCTAAGAGAATAATCACTGATAAAGGTAGTGCTTTCACCTCTAAAGATTTTGAGCAATATTGTAAAGATGAAGACATTGAACTTGTCCAAATTGCTACTGGTGTGCCTCGCGGCAACGGACAAATTGAACGATTACATCAAACCCTTATTCCTGTCCTGTCTAAACTTTCCATTGATGACCCTGCAAAATGGTACAAGTACACATCTTCTGTCCAAAGAATCATTAACAGTACACCTTCTGATGCTACCAAATATACTCCCTTCGAACTTTTAATTGGCATAAAAATGAAAAACAAAGAAGACCTCAAAATTAAACAAATATTAAATGAAGAATATCTTGATTCACTGATTAATGACAGAAACGACCTACGTATTGTCGCTAAGAAAAACATTGAAAAATTACAAGCGAGTAACAAGAAAAACTTTGATAAACATCGCAAATCGCCATCGATTTATAACACTGGTGATCTGGTAGCCATTCAACGGACACAATTTTGCACTGGACAAAAACTGCGACCCAGATTTTTTGGTCCCTATATAATTCACAAAGTCCTTCCGAATGACAGATACCAAGTTGAAAAAGTCGGGTCACATGATGGACCAAACCTAACGTCTACGGCCAGTGATTACATGAAAAAATGGTCGTCATAGTACATTCATTATATTATTTGAACATTACTTTTTGTGTTTGTGATGTACTTTTTATATTTACTCCATATATTATTCAAGAACAATCTTCATTTCTTTCAAATTTCATTTCTGAACTGAATCTCTAAGACACTCTGAACTGTTCGATTGGACGACATCTTGTTTTTTCAATCGTGATGTTAGAAAATGATGTTTCTTAATTGTGATGTTAACAAATGATGATAAACTTGTGATGTTTGATGAAAATGTGACGTCGACACGCTGCTAAAATGATGTTACCTGCACGTGACTTGGATGTCGGCTTTGATGTGGTGCCAACTCCATCTCGTCGTTACACCTGTGATGAAAAATTTCTTTCGATGTCAACTGATGCAAATGAGACCGTCCAAACGACTTTGTCCGTGTGTTTGTGGAGAGGATTTTCGGAGAACATTTCTTCTGCTTTCGTTTCTCTCTCTTTCTTTTTATTTTGCAGTTACTGTCTGTTCTGTCGTCCCCAAACCTGCTGTCCCGGAGGTCCGGTCCCGCCAGGATGAGCCGAGTGCGAAGTGGAAATGTCCACGCTCCGACTTCAACCAACGATAGCGCCCTCTGTGACGAAACGAGGAGTGAGCCAGAAGACGCGATGATCGGAACGAGTAACGACTGGGCAAGAGACGCGACCGATATGACGAACTTCCCCCTTTAAATTTCTAAATGTAAAAGCTGCCCCACTGTAAATAATGCCCCTAGAATAGATTTAGATATAATTAAATGGTTCATACCGAGCTTGTGTCCGTGTCTCTGTGTCCACATATATATATATATATATATATATATATGATTATCTTATTATCTAGCATTAATCACAGGTGGTCTAGATTTATATAAATATTGACTATGTATTTTAAAACTCATCAATGTTTAGACGAAAAACATTTTTATGAAGATCTGCAGTTATGTTTCAATACAAAAAAGGAATATAGAATTTTTGTTTTTGTTTTTTCATTTTATAATTTGATTGAGATTTTACAACTTTACTCAACGATTTTGCTTCATAGTGAAGTTTTCAAGTGGAATCGTGAAAATTAGAGACTGAATCGTATTACTTTTTAAGAAAATGTATTGAAGGCCATACAGAGGTAAACTCGCACGATTGAAGACGGAGTCACCTGTTCATTAGAATAATTGCTATTAGTCATTAAAAGGGATCGGCGAGAAATATTATTTGTCAGATATAGTTCTACTTAAATTTAACAGCCATAAAATTATTACTTCTAAATAACCATAGACATCGTTTTGTTCTGGCGGAATTTAAATGCTCTAAATGTGGTATCATATGACCAAAAACCCCATTAAAGTATTTTTGTGATATGGCTATATATATATATATATATATATATATATATATATATATATATATATATATATATATATATATATATATATATATATATATATATATATATATATATATATATATATACCCTCCATAAGCTTAAATAATTTTTTAAAATTATTTGATACATAATAATGCAAGGCTTATCTCTAAAATGAAAAATTAACAACACTTCAAGGGCATATATGAACTATATATCGACAAAACACTTGAAAAATTGTTAAAACATAATTCTGATGGTATTCTTATGAAAGCCTGACTTGTCTGAAATTCTGTAAGGAATATGTGACTAGTTTAAGAGTTATATAGTCAATAAATTGCTTAAAAATGCCAGTCAGCAAAACTGTTATACGTTAAATTTTCTTAATGAAAATAGACAAACATGTTGTGAAAAATTATTTGAAATGTTGTACTGAATTTTTAAAGAAAATTAAAGAATTAATTTATCGAGAATTGATAAATAATTTTGTTATTGCCTTAATAATAGTTTCCGATTCGGAAAGAGGAAAAATATATCTGTTAATTTTCAGGTTCACTTTGACACTTTCACACTTCAGTCACACCCTGAAAAATAATATTACCCACATTTCTTAAGATTTGCGGGTAATAGCGTCCTTTTCTCTAAAATGTCCTAATATGATAATGTATAATGTACATGCCTCTATTAATATTTTCAATGTATCTAATCTCTAAAGTACATTGATATTTTAACAGAAAATCGGCAAATTATTATTTTACATGATTTACAGCTTTCGACCAAATATTTAAAATTAATATCACGTCTTTGTAGAATATCTTTCTACAGCCTTCGTTAAAAATATTAATTTTAAACTGATAATAAACATTTCATCGTCTTAAAAACAATACAATTCTTATGGCACTGAAGAACCAACAAGAATTGACAGTAATACGTCTCCAAAACTATTTTAACTGTTTGAATACACTGTTTACGATCTCAGCCGATCTGAAAACGTGACAAGGATTAATAAAATATTAATCGTAACCCAAACAATAGTTAGCATTAGGATCATGTATCGGTGAAAACTCTTCAGTACACGTAAAAAACTCAGTTTGTGAATAAATCAATCAAAAAATTAAACCTCGGGGATTAAATAAAAAATGAACTGCTCTAAAGGTTAATCGGTTGTTAAATTCATAAGGTCGTTTTTAAATTAATTAGCATAGCAAGCGTACTCCCGGGTAAATTATATCTTAATTAGCATCTCAAATATTCAAAGGTATTCACGTATGATAAACACGTATCAGAACATCCTGACATGTTTTAACCTGATAACATCTGACATGCCTGCAACTTATTTATGAAAAATGGTAAAAGTATATGGCTTGCTAATGTGAGAGGCCTACATCTTTCTAAAAACAAGTCATTTCACAGTACCACAAACATTAGTTATGTTCTTTCTTCTAAAGAATTTTCGACTTTGAGGTATCATAATTCCGATCCAAACTTAAATTACATTAAAAATTAATGCATATACATACATACATATATACATACATGCACATACACACACAGATATATATATATATATATATATATATATATATATATATATATATATATATATATATATATATATATGTATATGTATATTTATGTATATTTATGTATATATATATATATAAATATAATATATATATTTATGTATATATATATATATATATATATATATATATATATATATATATATATATATATATATATATATATATATATATATATATATTAGCTGAATGCCCGTGCTTCGCTACAGAGTACATCCAAATTAAATCTAATAGAACATACTAAAGAATATAGTACATTAATATAGTACAGTTTGAAGAACATTTCTTTTACTATATTTTAATATTTTTTTTGGATAATGTACAATCGTCTGCGCATTAGAAGAAAAAAAAATATTTGTTTTTGTCAATTTATTTCGTTGTTACGCACGTAACGAGAAACTTATTTAAAGTATACAAAAAGCCGCTCTTATAATTGAGCGATCCTCCAGCGGATTTGTATTCTTGGGTCGCCCTGACCCTCCGCGACGGTAGAATATCCCTTCCGAGATCTATTGTTGCCCCCACCGAGCAACTGTCATATCGCTCCGACCAAGGTGGCAGGCGATACGCCTGTTCGACCAACCTGCTTCTCTGAGGCCTGCTGTACGCCTCTCTGAAAGTCCGACAATTATTCGTACTGTCGCCGGTTACATCTCATTGGCATCTCTAGTCCCAATACCATCCAAGTCGACAGAATTGTTTGAATAACCCTATGGCACGAGCAATCATGTTTTTAAACTGTCCTGGCTGCACATCACATATGCGGATAGCACGCTTATCCTTGTCTCATTGGCGTCGAAATTTTAATCATTTGCATTTCTCTCTTTTACGTTTCGTGATAGTAGATCGATTCCTTCTGGGTGCATATATTTGTGACAGAGTATATATATATATATATACACTGCTGGCCACCCAAATTGCAACACCAAGAAAGACAAGAGATATCACAACAAAATTTATTTTGTAGATAACATGTTGACCAAGTATCAAATGATTAAATTTATAGACTTCTGTGAAGTGTGGTTCCTGCCAAAATCAGTAGCCAGAGTAGCCGCCATTGTTGGAGATCACCGCTGCCACACGCCTCGGTATTGATTCAAAGAGACTTTGGATGAGTTTTTGGGGTACAGCAGACCAAACAGCTTCCACACGTTGCCAAAGTTGATCTGCTGTGACAGCTGGGGATGGAATCTGGGTTAATCGTAGAGCAACCATGGACCACATGTTTTCTATCGGCGAAAGATCCAGAGAGTGAGGCGGCCAGGGAAGCAATTCAATCTGGCGATTGACAAAGAACCGTTGGACAATGCGTGCCACGTGTGGTCGCGCATTATCCTGTTGAAATATGGCTGTGGGCAAGCCCTGAAGGTAAGGACGGACAACTGGCTCCAACACCTCGGAGATGTAGCGCTGCCTGTTTAAAGTACCGGCAATGCGTACTAGAGGTGTGCGAGAGTGATATCCAATACCGCCCCATACCATAATACCCGGTGCAGGACCAGTGTGGTGGTGCATAACGCAGCTGTTCAGCATCCTCTCTTCACGGTGTCTCCAGACTTGAATGCGACCAACGTGGTGTTGCAGACAGAAGCGTGACTCGTCAGTAAAGACAATTTCATTCCATTCTGCCGTCCACATCCTTCACAAAGTAGTAGAGTCCGTAGACAAAGCAATGGACGTCTTGCGGACAGACCACTCTGTTGTAAACGGCGTAGAATGGTACGCGCAGACACTGGATGATGCGTTACAGACTGCATGTGCTGTGCTATGGTTCATGATGTGACTGAGTGATCCGTCACTGCCATGCGCACAATTTGCCTGTCATCACGTGAAGTGGTGCGCTGAGGTGGATGCAATCGAACACGCCGGTCCGTTGTACCCTCCTGCATCCAACGATCACATATCCGCATTACAGTTGTTTGGTTTCATCCAAATCAACTACCGATTTCCCTGAAAGATAATCCACAATCTCGGTAGGCCACTATCCTTCCTCTGTCGAACTCGGATACTTGATCAAAAGATGATCGCTGTTTTCGACGAGGCATAATTGATCGTTTTTTTTGAAAAAACCACAAGAAAAACACAATTGCCGAACTTGAAATCGTCGAAATCTCCAAGCCTTAAATAGCGCTTTGAAGTGGCGCCACAGGCGCGCGTGATGTGCGTCTGCGCTGAAATTCTAATCATTTGCATATCTCACTTCCGCTAATGCATGTTGTAAATTTCATGTTATTTGCATGTTTCCTTCAGGGTGTTGCATTTACAGAGGCCAGCAGTATATATATATATATATATATATATATATATATATATATATATATATATATATATATATATATATATATATATATATATATATTCATTCTTGTGTCTTATATAGGTCACGTAAATGGACATTTCATATGCTGAAGAGGCGCAGTTGTATAAGCTGAAGTAGCGAACGGTATTACTGGCTGCGGAATGTACTCCAGTCACGTGCCATTCAGCATTGGAAAGCAAGAATCTAACGAACTGTGATATAAAGCATACAAAATCCTGCAATCGCGTGCTCAAGGCACGTCCTTACTTCCTTCACGCTAGATTTTCAATTTTTTTTTTAATCAACTGTTAGTAATACTGTATAAATGTTCCTGTTTCTGTTTTTAAACCTTGATATAATTAAATTGAAATATTCAAAGGAAATAGGAGTGTGTGTGGCGTTGAAAATGTGTAGTTATGGGGTTTATTTTAAAGTTTATTAATTTATATTGCTAATTAATTAATTAATTGAAGGTAGGAATGAATCCTACTAATTAAAGTGGGGTTTCAGTTAAATTTAAATACAACAATATTTGCCATTTGGCCGTTAGTGGTTAGTACATTTTAAGATAGATGGTAAGTTGCGTTGTGTTATTTTTAAATGCAATAACCCATAAACAATTAATAATTATAATTAACACTGGTTCGAACTGAATGCTTCACTGTGGTGAATAATGAGCCAAAAGAAAAATGAAATTAAATCTAATAAAATTACTTAACCTTGGAGAGAACCTAGAAAATAAAATTATTTCACCTAAAAGAAAAAGCTTCAATTCTGCTGAAATAAAAATAAAACCTAAAGCTAAAAATCAGAACATTTACTAAAAAGGCAAGGACCGACATGACAAAGATATACTTTAACATAACAAATTTATTCCTTCCGATTACATTAACAATATTACCACCAATCTGGTAATCAGTTCTATTAAACATTTCTTTGGGATACCAATATTAAATCATCAATAATACAATTGCTATAAAAACCAACTTCTACATCCTCGCAACACAATAAAATATATACAATGACAATTCAAAATGAAATGGCTGGCGAATATAAAAAAAAACCTGAATTATTCTATATGCAATTGCTCATCTTAATTTCAATTATACATTTAAATCTAATCTTAATGATGTTGCTGCAGCTTTAATCAAAGGTAGAGAGGTTATGGATAGAATTTATAGAAGTAAAGGAAGGAAAAGAAATTCACCCGTAGCGTCACTTCATCGTCGGGATCTTAGCGTTGTAGCGAGGCCAGAGCTTCCAGCCCCGACCCCTCGGTCTTTCGCCCTCGCCTCCACGTTCAGGATCCAGAAATCTTCTCCTTGTTTTCAAACTCCCGCGCTCCGAGTCAGCACCTTGTCACCCTTTCCTTCAGTCCGGTGAAACCATCCTCCACACCAAATAGTTCTTTGATGCTCAGTGAATTGTAATGGCCGAAATGAGGGGGGAAGGCTACAGGTGGCACTCTTGCACTCTGCAATTGTTTATACAATTAATTTTTTTCCACCCCTCATCTCGTTCTTGTTGTTTATTTTAATTTCCTGGCGGCCTGGTCATCCACCCGGCGATGTATCCCTGCGCGCCTTGCATCTGACCTTCCAAAATTTCTCCCCGTTCGAAAAAGGGCCGTGGCAGACGTATTGGGTTACCGATAGTGGGGGAGGCTATCAAAGCTGTTGCTAGGCGCTGGGTTATTTTTTTAAGGATAGAAGGAAAGCAAAGAATATTTCTAAGACCTTTACCATTTAAATTACAAAACGCCAGCCAAAAAAAACAATAAAAAAAATATGCCAACCATTCACAAGGTTCATAAATAAAACTTATTAATTTATCAATATTAACAATAATAAGGTATAACCTGTGATGATCTATTCCAAACTTAATTCCTCTCAATGTCAAAACACTTAGAGAAACTTGCGCACACTTCTCTAAGTGCGATGACATTAATAAAATCAATTAATATCCGATCACCACAAGTATAACCCTTACATATATAGCAGAGGCTTAATAAATTGATTAAAACAAAGCACAATCGTTACTAAAATTTACTTACTTATTCACTTACTTTACTAATTTAATTATCTAAATACCCGATATTAATATTAACTTTAATTACTTCCAAAACTATTAATTATCATCACAACAAATACCTCCTTTTCCGCGAGAAAAAAATTTGGCACAAATTTTTTTTAAAAAAAACACAGATCACCGTGGAAAAATTTCACAAATTAAAAGAATTGATTAAAGTATAGAATTACATTACACAATGTGATATATTGTTCCCATTCGACCCGGGTCACATAACAAAACACATATACATGAGAGATTACTTATTAAACAAAATTATAAACCATGGAACATGTAGCATACTACCCGAAAAAAAATTTCATTACCACAATTGTATATAAACAAGCAAAAATGAAACATTGAACACCTAACATATATCTAAAACAATTCATTACCACAACTGTATGCTCAATTTGCAATTAAACCATATACACTAAAAAAACTGCATAGTAAAATAATCATCCTCGGTTAAAACAATCAGTTCAAAAACATTACATCGTTGCCACAAATGGCGCCTGTGACCTACCCACGCTGTGCCATTTTTTTTTCTACAAATGGTACAAGTCGTGAAGACTGTTTGCAAATGAGCCATTTTTTTTTTCCCAGTATCCTTTCTTTCGGTGAGACGGCATGACATATTAAATTTTG
Source organism: Dolomedes plantarius (assembly GCA_907164885.2). Classification (NCBI taxonomy): domain Eukaryota; kingdom Metazoa; phylum Arthropoda; class Arachnida; order Araneae; family Dolomedidae; genus Dolomedes; species Dolomedes plantarius. Next base: position 42,335,595 of record OU015499.1, on the reverse strand, counting down.
GTATAGTAGAGGCTTAATCTTATTTTGGCACGGATTTTTTTGGTTCATATGATTTTTATGTGGTTATGGTTATTATTATTTTTGATATTTTAAATGATGTAGATTTTAATTTGAAATTTTTCTTACATTCCTATATTTTGTGCAATTATTTTGAATATTGATTTTTTTTTTCATTTTGAATTATTGAACGATATAAATGTTTTTTTGGTGTTTTACTTAAGAGTATTGTTCTGTTAGTGCGTTTAAGGATACATTTTTCATTTGAATTTTTACATTCCTATATATTTTGAGGTTATTTTGAATATTGAATATTTTTTTAACATCTTTAAACATTGATAGATATTTTTATTGGTATTTTGTTGCTTTAACGTTTTCTATTGCTATGCTAGTGGTTTTAAGTATAATATTTGATTTGAGGTGCTGAAGTGTGCATGTTTTACAATGTCTCCCATAGTATATTTGCATACTAAGTATTGATAAATTTTTAATTGCAATTCTACATGTCAGGTCAATTTTTTTTTGTTTATTTTGGGCTTCTTATCACGGGTTGTTTCTTTGTTTGTCTTGCCAGGTGCTAAGTTTTTTCTACTTTCCTCTTGCCATTTAGAGCTGGTCTCATGGTCAGACGGTAAGTAAAATTAGTTGGGTTCTTGGACAGATTGAAAATTACATTAAATTTTTTTCATATAATAGTTAATGATTTTTTTTTTCACACGAAATTAGTTACAATTGGGTTTAAGATTCAAACTTCAATGTCACAGGCTGAGAAATTTGAATGCTGCGGTCATTTCAGTACCTAATAAATTCAGTTTCTCATGTCGGGTATGTGTTTGGACTTAATAACAGTTGGGTTTGTTTAAAAATTTAATTAAAATGGGGGGTTAATATTCAACTTCAATGTCACAGGCTGGGAAATTTTGAATGTTGTGGTCTTTCAGTACCTAATAAGTTCAGTTTCTCATGTCAGGGATTTGTTGGATTCAATACCAGTTTAGTTTTTGCAGAGCTTTAGCTTAATTTAATATTGTTTAATTTCTGTTGTAAGGTATACTAAGGCGTCCGAAAATTTTATTGTTTATGTGTAGGATTAATGTTAAATTTTTTTTGGTGCTCTTGTCTACAATGTTTCATGTGCATATTCTGTTTTGAACGGGTCAGCATGACTTTTGGGGATCGACTGCGGTTCGATTCGCCCGGTTTTTGTTTATTTAAGTAGGGCATACAGTTTTTGAATAAAGTTTTGGTTATATTATTTTAGTAGGTATGCTTGCGTTGGTCTGTTCAGTTCGGTTTATGCAATTAAACGTTAGACAGGGCTTCTTGTGTTAATCATTATTTTTACTAAGCATATTAGAATTTCATTGCCGCGAGGGACGAAGAGTCTCTCTTCGCAGGCTGGAATTACTTTTGGTTTAGTAGGAGTAAATAGTGGTGTAGTTAACGATAGGTCTCAAATTTCTATCAATTACCTGGTTTTGTAATGTATACTAGGGTGTACGGGAGGTTAAAATTTTTATTTGTTATATGTACGGTTAAAGTTGTAATTTTTGTACACCTGTCTCACATGTTTCATATACATTTGTTTTGAGGTTGAACAGTAAACATGTTAATTTTGATTGAACAGTGATAATGAATTTAGTAAGAGAGAATTTTGTATTGAGTTTTGTTCGAAGAGGATTTGTTTATTTGTGTTAAGCATACGTTTTTTTTTATAAATTTGTTTCGGATTGTATGCTATGGTCGCACTGTCAATTTCAAATTATAGAAGTAAACTGTGGACAGGATGTACCACAAGATCTTCGCCATTTTGCACATTCCCAGACTCTACACCGGATAAAGGGATTAGCAAAAGTATCCATTTCAAGAAACATCTCGAAAACAGACATTGAAGTGTTTTTACGCGCAATTCAGCGCTCCGTCACGAAAACACCTGCAGACGCGCATGGATACATGAAGACCAACAGCATCGCCGAGCATGATCCACAAATTTCAAACTGCTCCACAAGAGTTAAAATTATAGCATTAACGAAGATAAAAGGTCAACATACAATTGTATTCATCATCAAATATGTTAAATCCCTTCTCACAAGCTGATGTGGAAGGATCTACAATCCTAAATCTTCGGCGCCGAGCAAATCTCCTTTCTTACGATCTTGCGAGCGGACGACTACAAAAAGGGTGAATTGCCCTTGGTCGGGGGAGGATTTTGTTTGGAGAGGAGGGGGTTGGAGCTGGACCGGACAGAGAGACCCTGGGCCCTTGGTGCGAGCAGCTTGCCTGAGATGTATCCGAGATGATGAGATCTCCTCGCGACATGCATTGTCCTAGCCTACAACCTTGCCCTCGCCGATTTCCCTAATAACCCTTCTTGTCTGCAGACGGTAAATTTAATGATTCCCTTTTTTTTTTATTTGTTAAAAAGATCATTCAATTATTATTTAGTTTTTTTTGTTATTTTTTTAATTCTTTTCGCCAGCCACTTTTTCGATAAGTCTTTTATTTAAGTTTTCTATAATGAGTGTTGTAATAAGAAAGATTGAGAGGATATTGGTTCCACGGTTAATGAAACTAGCCTAAGTGGCAAAAAGAATTGGTACTTGTAAATAATGTAATACATTAATAAACTATGTTATTTTGTTTGTAAAATCTAGTCATGTCATTCAGTTGCCTCGTAGTTTTCTTCGTTCCCTTTAGGTAATTTTTATTTCAGCTTTCTTTTCAGTGAACTAATTTCAAGTTAATTTAAAATAAATTTTCATGATTCAGCCCTCTACAGCAGGGGTATCAGCAGTGAACCAAACATTGTATTTTTAATGGGTTATTGCTTATCACAACCCGCATCCTTAAAAGGTACTAACCACGACGCAAGTGAATTAATAGGTTTCATGTAATTTTTTTTAAACACCTCTAAGAGTGTATGTAAGCTTAACAATCTTAATAAATTATTTTAATGTAACTCTTCCCGTTATAACGTTTTAAAAACGTAACAATGTAATAATCAAGCAATTAAAAAACTGGATCGCCGCTAGTTGGAACAAATTGAGTAGAGGCTTACAGAGTTTTAACAATGCAAATATTTTTCAAAACCGACATTACTACGCGCGTTATATAATAATTATATGCTATCATCTTAATTATTAAGTTTATTTTACCTACATCACATGTGTACTAAACACTAACTTGAAATAAATTAATAAATGTCTTTATATGGTTATTTCATATGTCTGTTGATATATATATATATATATATATATATATACACTGCTCAAAAAAATTAGGGGTGCAAGAAAAGAAGTTAAGAAAACTGTGCGAGACAGCCACGTATTGGCATAAAATGGATAGTACATAGTATCAATGCACAATACAGAAAAAAAGACGTAAAAAAATTTGCAATTAAGCTTTAATTCTTTGAAAATAGGGAATAAACATGAAAAGATGATTTAGGGCAACAATTTGGTTACATGTAAACGATAAAAAAAAAGTATTGTTTAGAAATGATGCAAGATTTTTAATATGACGTGTAGTCTCCTCGAACAGCTAAGACTGCTGCACACCTGTTTTCCATGGATGCGATGATGTTATCGATAATACTTTGGGGAATACTGTTCCATTCCTCAAAAAGTGCAATCTCCAAGTCTCGGAGAGTAAAAGGAGGCCTTGGACTCGCAGCAATGCATCGTCCGAGCATGTCCCATACATGCTCGATTGGATTCAGGTCAGGAGAGGACGCTGGCCATTCCATACGCTGTATTGTTTCAGCTTCAAGCATGTTCTCCACAAGACGAGCTGTATGCGGTCTGGCATTGTCATGCTGGAAAACAAAGGAATCTCCAATGGCTGCAGCGTAAGGTATGACATGAGGTCTCAGTATATCGTCTGCATACCTTCGGGCCGTCAAAGTAGCATTCCGAATGATATGCAGGTCCGTACGTCCACCTATGCTGATTCCACCCCATACCATAAAACCAGATCGTCTGTATCGTGACCTTTCACAAATGAATGTGGGGTTTATTTCGAGTGCCCCTTTCCCTCCATACCAAAACACGTCGGGTGTCACACTCCAGACTGAATCGGGAATCGTCTGTAAACAGCACTTGGCTCCAATCATGTTGCTCCCAATCTCGATGTTCAGCAGCCCATCTTCTTCGGGCCGCACGGTGGCGTGAGGTCAACGGAATGCAGACTATTGGCCTACGTGCATAGAGACCTCCCTGATGAAGCCTATTGCGTACTGTTTGGCTGGACACCCTTCATCCTGTTGCCAAGAGCAACTGTCTTTGCAGCTGAGTAGAATTTCCTGTTCTGTTTCGGCTGTTAACGAGCTGTTAACAGTATATACCGGTCATCAGTTGCTGTAGTGGCACGTGGCCGACCTCGCCCTGGTCGACGTCTAACATTCCCTGTTTCTTGGAATCGATTCCACAGCCTTGCAATGACACTTCTGGCGACTCCAACAGCGTCCGCGACATTAAGTTGTGTTTGCTTGGATTCAAACCTGCCTATAATACGCCATGCCATGGATTCCGGTAAATCACGTTGTTGAGACATTTTCAAGTGACCTTTTCTCAAAAAGAATAACTGAGCAATCGAATTTTACAGTTAAGGCAGTGAAACAGACCTTTCTGCAACATCCCGATTTCCGCCCTTATGTTCTTTTTCTGGTTTTTGACGTTACAGTATATAACTTTGATTTGCATATGAAGTTTTATTCTTCTGTTTCCTGCTAGGCTTTAAATTATGGATTATTTATTTTATGTTACTTATCGGTGTAAGTATTTGCGTAATTTCGTTAAAATCATGTGCTCCCCTAATTGTTTTGAGCAGTGTATATATGTGTGTGTGTGTGTGTGTGTGTATGTATGTACATATATATATATATATGTCTCGAAATAATTCCAAAAATTTTAGAGCAATGTTGAGTGCGCGTTAAACAATATTCCGAAATTAATTAATAAATCTCTTCAGATCAAACGCTTATGCAATAACATTAGCGGCAAGCATTTGAGACAATTTGTTTAAATGTATGTCAGTTAGTGGAATGAGTAATTGAATTAACCATGTTTAGGTTTCTACATCATTTAATATTCCAGATCATTAATCCCAGTGAAATTTCTTCTGAAATTTCTTTTTTCTAGTCCCAGATTAGGACATGCATGTTATTTAATTCAGTTTTCTGCGTTTGAAAATAATTATTTAAATGACGTGAGGGAGTTTTTAGGAATAATTACTTTGATTTAATATTAGCAAAAAGCAGTTTTAATTTCCTAACGATACAAATCAATCATTTGATGACTTGTAAAATTTAATTACAGAAACATTAAATATTTTAAAAACTGTGCATTTATAAACTTACTGCGTCAAGTGATAATCTGGCTTAAGGGTTTCAAAACAGCGAATTCCACTTACTAATTAACTATAAAAGTGAAAATTCATTTCCCACGAACTAGAAAGATTGATCGAAATTCATACTTATGAATTAATCAAGTAATACCATGTCGTCAGTAGTGGTAATATGCAATTTCTTAAGGAATCTATTATACGGAAGCCGTTAACGCACCCAAAGAAATCAACCCTTCTCTAGCTCTCTCTGCATATGCATACATACTTATATATATATATATATATATATATATACAGGTTGCGTCATAAAACGTCTCAGTATGACGTGTGAGCGCCCTCTTTCGGTTACTTTTGGAAACTTTTTTTCTTCGTGGGAAAAAAAAAAAATCCAATGTCCCTCTGGTATTATTGGCGCAAACAGAAAAAATTTCCGAGTATTTCTTCTTTTATTACGAATTTTTTAACTTTGCACGAATTTATGACGCACCCGGTATATATATATATATATATATATATATATATATATATATATATATATATATATATATACAGGTTATTATCAAAATACTCTAAACACCTATCAATATCAGTGGTGTTTATAAATGTGCTTCTTATTCATTAAAAAACAAGTCTTGCCACCGGCATTTTTTATAGAATATAGTGTATTTATTATTCTACTGTCAGGTAGCAGTAATGAAGCTAAGACCATCGTGCTTTTGAGGGAACTGCATAAAATGTCAAACCTTGCAGACCTTGCAAAATGGGCAAATTATTTGAGCGCGTTTAAATTGGACTACCTGTTACTGCAACTCCCAGGGCTAATTGGTTTTTTCAAGCTATGCTATCGAAAGTCATAATAGCGTACAGAGTGCACGGCAAATCATCCTTAGACAAACATTATAGTGGATGAAAGGGAGAGCTGAGTGAAGGAGACGGACGAGGTATTGAAGCGGAATGCGACATGAAGAAAGAAAAAAACTGTAAGAGCTGAACCGAGGAGCTCAATCTGCATCTGCAAGTTCCGGTAACAACCATCAGAGGTAGAAGGGAATTTCACAAACAAAGCTTTACGGAAAAGTAGCTATTCCCAAACCACTCGTAATAGATGTCAATACAAAATATCCTCCACAATGTTGCCAAGAGCGCAAATCCTGGTCGATTAACATGTTGAAAAACGGCATTTGGTCCGACGAATCATTGTTCACATTGTTCCTCGCAACAGGATGTGCGTATATCTGGAGAACACTTATACAAGCGTAAGATTCTGGCAGTCACATCTCAACTGTCAATCATGGAGATAGATCTATCAGGGTTTGCGATGCATCTCATGGTTTTCTTCAGGCCCTATTGTAACTCTAAAAGGGAGATTGAATGGAAAGGACTATGTCGAAAATTTAGCTCACTAGTCCATCCTATAGTGCAAACATTGTTTTTTGTAGGAGATGGCGTTCTCCAGGAGGATAATCCCCCTATACATAAAGCTAAATCTATCAACTATTGGATTGAAGAGCATGAAAAAGAAGTCAAATATCTTATCTTACCCTGTACAATCCCCCGACTATATATCATCCAACCACTTTGATCTGTATATGGGGATAGAGCCAGGTATCGATATCCACCACAGCATCTCTACAGGAACTTTCATGATTTTTCCCTGAAGAATGGTATAATATATTGTTAACCACTATTAATGACTTGTATAATCCTATTCCAAGGTGAATGAGGTGGTATTACATGACAAAGTTGATTCTGCGCTGTATTAATAAAGGTTTCCATGATGTTTCTTAGTGTTTCCATTATTTTGATAACCACCTGTATGTGTGTGTATGCGTGTGGGTGTGTGCGTGTGTGTGTGTGTGCGTGTGTGTGTGTGTGTGTGTGTGTGTGTGTGCGTGTGTGTGTGTGTGTGTGTGTGTGTGTATGTGTGCATAAACAGTGAAACTTCTCACTGGCGCCCAGTTATAATTTCGAAAAAATGTCGGCGTCTAAAGGGGTGGCCCACTAGAGAAGTTTCACTGTATGTATATACATATATTATATATATACATACATATATATATATATATATATATATATATATATATATATATATACATATACATACACACATTTATATATATATAGATATATATGTGTATATAATAATTTATTACATTTAATAAATAGTTACTCTCCTACTATTCCTCTAAGATTAATATAAATAATCAGGCAGCGACAGTACAGGCTAGACTGTTTATCCTCACTTCAAGTTAGAAATGCTGATCATAAATCCAGAAGCCATATTGTACGTTCCAGAAATAAGCCTCAAAAGACCTTATCCTGCATCTCTATTCTATCTACGTCCTGTATCTATGCTGTTTTGTCTGTCTCTTAACTGAGGACAGCCGTTTCTGATATCTTCCAGCTTGTCGGTGATGTTCTTTATTGATATCTATGACAACTATAATTTGTTCTGCTTTGAATAAATTTTATTTTTTTGTGGCTTAAAATATACATGTTTATAATATTTAAATGAAGTTAACACTAATAGATGAGACTATATCAAAGTGGAGTTTTCATTTCCCCATCCATCCATCCATACTTATATATATATATATATATATATATATATATATATATATATATATATATATATATATATATATATATATATATATATATATATACATATATATATATATATATATATATATATATATATATATATATATTCCGTAATAGCTGTCGGTAGGAAAGAGAAATCTAAACGAAACAAGGAGAAACGTGTTTCTTAGTAAATGGCACATCACATTACATGGTTCTACGGCGAGTTTTCATTTGTCAGTTTATGTGAATTCGCAAAACATAAGTATATTGGCTGCTGAAAAAACCCTCTGTTGCCACGCACCAAAAAATTGCTCCATGTTCAAAAAGTTGGTGTCTGTTGCATGATATCTCGGTTACGCATCATAGTTCCTATTTTTTTTTTCGACATCACAGCGAACACCGACGTTTATCTGAATATTTCTGTACAGTTCGTGAATCAACAGAATGATCTTGAGTTAAAGGAAGATCAATTCCAGCAAGATGGGCCGAAATGGCTAGGGCGCTGGTATTCAGTACAGATCCTGTGGGTTCGAGTACCACTGTTGGCATGGATGTTTGTAGCCTTTCGGAATCGGCTTTAAACTGTCGTCCCTTTCTAATTCGCGCTCGTGTAGCAAAAAGTTGACCGTAGCGCCCCAAACCAAACCAATCCAGCAAGATGGAGCATCGGTAAGGAGAATGGCGGATATTGATTCCTTCTTCGACATCAGGGTAGTTTCAAAAGGACTTGGGCCACCACGGAAGCCGGATCTGACACCGCCACTCCTCCTTCCCTTGAGAAAAGTCTATCGGACCAAGCCTCTTACTGTGAAAAAATGTGAAGGAAAACATCCAACGTGTAATTGCTGATATTATCCTCGATATTGCCAATACGTTCAGGAACATGGAGCGCCATGCCGAAAGGTGTCTGGCAGAAAAAGAGGATCACTTCCCGCATCGCATGTAATGCAATCGATTACACGTACGACAATGTTTGTAATATATTTATTGGTTCAGATATCTGCATACTAACAGGAATTTTTACAGACTATTTTGGCCTCTTTCGAGTGACCTATAGGTGTATATGTCACCCTATAGATGCATATATTTCAAAATATTTGTAAATATTCTTTATCTTAATTTATGTTTATATTGGGATAAATATCGTTTATTTACTACCACTGAGTGTTAGATTCAAGCCCGGTGGCGTAGTGGTTAAAAGAGTCAAGCTGCCATCCCACAGGTCCAGGGTTCAACCCTGTGACTGGGCAAGGTCGACTCAGCCTTTCATCCCTTCAGTGGGTCGATAAAATGAGGACCAAGCATGCTTGGGAACTAAACTCTGGGGGTCCCACGTCAGGTTGACCACCTGACTGAGACATATGCTGTATGGCACCCCAAGCCCACGGTCACGAAAGCGGAGATGGGTACCGCCGACCCTGGTCCACATCGGACTGTTGCGCCGTGAGTTTAAGAGTGTTAGATTCCAGTATGTGATCTTTGGCGATAATTTTGAGAACTTTGGCAAGCTTGGCGACAAAATTGGCGACGATTTGGGTGTCCGGAGAACCAATCAAATTTCATCAAGGTGGCGTGGTTGTCGAGTTTAGGAATTTCCCATGTTTAGAACAATGGAGAATGTCGTAAACAAGAACGTGTCAGTTTGTTAAAAAAAATATTTCAGGTAGTCTCTTCTAACGAAACTACCACGGGTTATAAATGTAGGATTACTTATCGTTGCTTACCTCTTTTATTTTTTTTTGGACGCATTTTGGTACTTTTCTGTTTAACTGTTTACTGCTACTGGGTTTGGCGCGCTGCCAAAATTATAACTCGCGACGCCGGACATTTTTTTTCTCTCCACAGGACCGTTATTCAGGAACGTACTCCTACGTTGAAATTTTTATTCATTAGTTTCTGAGTTGGAACTAGGCTGCTCTGTGTGGATTGTACGCCTGCTATTGTGTCTGTGTGTATATTGTTTCAAATCTGAAGTATTTTGCTGAATTTCGCTGTAGTCCTAAGTGTCTGTTTGCTATATTTATGATCTGTTTAAAACCAAAAAGTATATAAACTTGTGTCGCTTTTATCTGGAATTGCAGTTCACAATATCAGAGAACGAAATACAACAATATAATGTTCAGCTCGTTTTTAATCTCTGAATAGTTTTCTTATTCAGTATATAAGATCATTTGACTGTAACCGTGGTCATGCAAAACTCCTATACATTAAGGGGATGTTGGACTTTCAAATGAACAAATATCGAACAAAAATTGGAAATTTCTATTTGGTATATTAATATTTAAAAAATATGTAAATATTGAATAAAATGCATTTTAAATATGTAGTGAAAAGTAAAACGAAAACTTGGGGGCCTTAGAAAAGTAAGTATTAAAGATAGGTTAAAAAAATTTCAGGTAGCCTCGTCCAACGAAACTACCACGGGTTAATAACGTAGGATTATTTATCGTTGCTTACCTCTTTTGTATGTATATATGCATGCATATGTTATGTATATATGTATATTTATATTATATATATATATATACATATTATATATATATATATATATACATATATATTATATATATATATATATACATATGTATATATATATTATATATATACATATATATATGTGTGAAAATTTTGACGCATCTTGGTACTTTTCTGTTTAACTGTTTACTACTTGCCCAAGCAATACAGACTGGGTTTGGCACGCTGCCAAAACTACAGCTCACGACACAGGACATCTGAAATTTTGCTTTCCAGAGGACAGTTATGGAGGAACGTAATCCTACATTAAAACGTCTTTTAAAAGGCTTTTTTCTGAAAATGAGTAATTTCCAGATTTGCAAGTCTTTGAAATGTTCCTTGCGTCATAATTTTTGACGAAATTTTATGAAATTTATAATAAAGATTCCTCTAATGCGTCAAAATAAAGTTATGTATCCATATCAGGTTTCGACGTCTTTCAGCTTATCAAAGTTTAACTGAAGTGTAGAAAAATACAAAAATTTCAAGAAAATTCAGACTATAAGCATAAAAATATTTCCTAAAAGTTAACTATTCAACGAAAGCACAAAGTAATACGTAACTCTGCTCAAAATGTATTTATAAGCAATATAAATGAAAAATTAAGGGGGTAAGTTAAAAATTGGTTCGCAAGGAACATTTAAAATATAATAAAAATAATAATAATTTCAATTTTAAAAAATATAAAATAGTATAAAATATAAAACAAATTTCAGATAGTCTCTTCTAATAAAACTGCCACGGGTTATTCTCGTAGAATTACTTATAGTTGCTTACCTCTTTTGTATGTATATATGTATGTATGTGTTATGTATATATGTATCTATATATATGTACGTATGTATATATATACATGAATGTATGTCAAAATTTTGACGCATTTTGGTACTTTTCTGTTTAAATGTTTACTGCTTGTCCAAACGATACGGACTAGGTTTGGATCGCTGTCAAAGTTATAACTCGCGAGGTACAGACGGACGGTTTTAACGTCTGAAATTTTCATTTTCAGAGGACCGTTATGGAGGAACGTAATCCTACGTTAAAATTTTTTAAATATTTATAAAATTTTATAAGGTGTTTGATATAGTTATATTTTAAAGAATATATATGCAAATTTTCATATGTCTGAGGTAAAAATTTCAAAAATCGCTTTGTAATGTCCAATATTCACTTATTTATAGCAAACAACCGGCAGTTTAGTGAAATTATTTTGTTTGTGTTACATAACACGATAAGATATATCTGCTATCGAGCATTCATAAATATCTTATAAGTAGGAAATCACTAAACGTGTAAATACCCAGATACTAATTTATGTCGCTTGGTTTAAACAATTTTCTATCACCCTAAATTTCAAAACACATTATCCTAAAGAATTTCGATGAAGTAATTCTCTCCCAAAATAAAGCCCATAAAAATAAACACTTTTATCACATTATGAAACATAGTATCATGTGAACTGTTTGTATCACCCATAATATCTGTTATTTCCAGACGCATAACACACATTAATTAAAAGTTATCGAAATCCAGAGGTTGATAGCATATTTCCGATGATAAGAGACATTCTGGTGGCAGTGAAAGTATTCTTTTGTGTCATACATATCGCTCGCATGCGAACAGAACGTGTTGTCGGAATCTGAACGTGACAGGAACTATGATAATAAGGTGTATCATAGTTTATTTGACAAACAAGTGACAGATTTGGACCAAAATGTAGTCTCATTACTGTACTTTAGACATAGTGTTATGGTAATAAGAACTGTATATGACATAACTGACTTGGATTAAAAGAAACACTGATTTTTTGACGTAAGATTTAGTTCCTCCATAACAGTCCTCCGGAAAGTAAAATTTCAGATGTCTGTCGTCGCGAGTTATAATCTTTAGGCAGCGCACCAAACCCAGTCTGTATCGCTTGGGCAAGCAATACACAGATAAACAGAAAATTGCCAAAGTGCGTCAAAATTTTTACATATATATATATATATATATATATATATATATATATATATATATATATATATATATATATATATATATATATATATATATATATATATATATATATATATATATATATATATATATATATATATATATATATATATATATATATATATATATACAGTGGAATCTCGATCTATCGTTTTTCAAGGGACCGACTGAATTGAACGATAAAGGCGGGAAAACGATGATTCGGGAAGCGATCAATCGAGATTCCACCCTCTCTCTCTCTCTCTCTCTCTCTCTCTCTCTCTCTCTCTCTCTATATATATATATATATATATATATATATATATATATATATATATTTGTATGTATGTATGTATATGTATATATATATATATATTTATGTCTGTATGTATGTGTGTATATATATATATATATATATATATATATATATATATATATATATATATATATATATATATATATATATATACATACGTACATATATACATACAAAAGAGGTAAGCAACGATAAGTAATCCTACGTGAATAACCGCGGAAGTTTCGTTAGAAGAGACTACCTGAAATATTTTTAATTATCTTCTTATAAGTGAAAGTACCTGTAGAATGATTAAATTAACACCTATAGTTCTACTTAAAAAAGTAGTTAGTAATATGTAAAACACTACCGAAAATTTCATTGGAATATGTTGAAAACTTTTTAAATGATTAGCTTTCTCGTTTACAAAACTAACTGAAAAATCAGTTTTCTAGAAAATACATTGAAAGACGCTACTCCAGATCTTTTAATATCGCTTTCGGTTTATTAAATTGGCGATAAATTCTCATCCAATGTTCGCACGAATGAAAGTAAAGCAGTTTTAGAATCCTGAAAGATTGGCCTTTGAAATAGAGCAATAAAAAAAATTATTTCGAAGTTTTGCACCAAAACCGCCATTTCAGCGTATTCAGATACCTTAACTAACGACGCCTACTTGTCGGTCACATATTTATTGATATTTTTTTTTCGATATTTTTCCGATAATGCTATTGTTTTAAAGTGGATTTAAATTGCGAGGCCAAGTTGTTGGTGACTTATATTCATTTTTATTTTTAAGAATGCCTTTTCCTGACAATGCTGTTGTTGAGAGAGTTACAGTTAAGTAGCACTACTGTATTTAAATGATTATAGACGACGTTTGGTGGCGCTGTTTGACTGAGATAATCTCGTTCCCTCTCTACCTCAAATATATTAGGAGTAGCGGAATACCTGTGCTTCGCTACGGACTACATTCAAATTAAATAAATGCAAATTGGTCAATGTATGCAATTAATACCATAAAAAAATATATATTTATAATAAATACATCGGTCAATGTATGCAATTAATACCCTAATATATATATATATATATATATATATAGATAAAAAATCGTAAAGGATATTTTTATAGACAAAATAATGTAGAAGAAAATATTCAAATTAAATACAATGGTCAATGTATGCAATTAATTTGTATGCTTAATATCTAGAAAACCTACTAATTTGAAGTAAATTCTTAAAAAACTTCCATCTCAATTAGTCTAGTGGTTAAATTTTACCCTTTACGGTATTTTAATTTTTTTGCAAATTTATTTCGTTGTTAAGCACGTGACGCAAAATTGATTTAAAGTATTGCAAAAAAGAAGAGAAAACACGTTATCAGTATTTAATAAATTAAATTCTAAAAATTAAAAATTCGCCAAATATCAGAAAATGGAGGTAAAGATTAAAAAGAGATTTCATTTTAAAGGACTTTTTATGGTCTTTCTCGTGGTATAAATTTTATAACCCTCAGTTTATTATTTTAAATGCAAACTTTTAAGAATGTTACAAAAAATTTTTACAAAATGTTTAAGAATGTTACAAAAATGTATTTTAATATTTTTTTGGATAATGTCTAACCGTCTGCGGCATTAGCAAGGAAAAAAAAAATTTTGGGTCTATTTAGTTGCTATGCACGTGACGATAAATTTGTTTAAAGTGCCAGAAAAAAATCACGTGATCGGCATTTATTAAATTAAATTCTAAAAATTTATCTTTAAAAATTCACCAAAAATCAGAAATGGAGGTAAAGATTCGAAAAAGATTTCATTTTAAAGGAATTTTTATGATCTTTCTTGTGATATAAATTTTATAACTCTCAAATTATTATTTTAAATGCAAACTTAAAAAAAGTTACTAAAACAGCTTAAAAATTTAATTTTATAAAATCTAAGAAGAATTTTTCAAAAATCTTTCTTAGTGCATCCCTACACTATAAGAAGAATCGCCTTGCATAATTTCAGCCCTTTAGGTCCAGCAGTGTGGTCTGTACGGTCAGTCATCCAGTCAGTTACGGAACTGTTTTATATCTATAGATTAGATTATTATTAGATCTAGATAGAATAAGATTTTGATACGGGACGATAGGTTCCATTTCGAACGAGCTATGCTCGTATTCTTCATTGGGTTTTTAACCCTTATTTTTGCCATTTATTTTTGTGTTATTAAAATTGTTTGTAATGTTCAGCCGCGCATCTGATTACTTGATTATTCTTTGAATTTACCACTCAACCACTTTTCAATTTTGTTACACTGTTGTGTTTTATTTGTATATTGTTTTTAAGTCAAAAGCGTGAACTTGCTGTAAGTCTCTTATATTTATCTATATTTTAAGAATCACACTGTTGTTCTAATTTGTACCTCATTTGTATTTAAATTACGACTGGCCGTATGTTTCTTTTTATGATACTTCTCCGAAGAAAGTGTTATTTTTAGTTTTTACTTTAATAGTAAAGAAATAACGAGTCATCACTGAAAGCTATATTTATCTATTTATGTTTTTAAAGAATTTTTCCTGACGGTTCTGTGCTTTAATTTGTAATTATACTTTTATTAGTAAAACTGGATTTTTGCAGCATGTATATAATTGCAATTTTTATACTTTCTTCAGACGATGCTACTGCTTTCATTTGTACATAATTTACATTTTATTAATGATGCCTGGCTGTATTTATTACTGCATATTTTTTATAGTATTTTTTCTGATGATGCTGTAGTTCTTTAATTTATATGTATTTAAATTGCAAGACTATTGGCGCTGTATATTTATATATTTTTAAATATGTTTCCAGAAGACTCTTTATATTTTGTTTTTAAATAATTTTTAAACTGCAAGGCCTGTCTGTTGCCCCGTATGCGCTTATTTTTATATTTTATAACACTTTTCTAGTCATTCTCTTGTTTTTATATATGTTTCGTCTGAATTTAAATTGTAACGCCTGGTTGTCAGCCATACGTATTTATATATTTTATAATTACAAGATAAAAAGAACTTTTTATATACCATGTTTTAAATTTTCTGTTGAATCATATAAACTTGACAATTCTATGTATTAATAAATACTTTTTAAAAATTCTTTTGATGAATTATCCCATCAACTTGAAAGAAAATGAAGTTAATTGGAAGTTAACTTGCGTTTAACTTTTCGTTCCCGTCCCGGCCGATAGATGGCTGCACCAGTCTACAAAACAGAATTAACTGAAAAAAGATTTCAATTCTGCTTAAAGTTGGCTAAAAGTATTAAAATAATCCATTGTCATCGTGTTCTGAGCTATTCTAAAAGTTTCAACAGTCTAGCTAGTTGAGAAGTTAGTTAAAAATCGATTGCAAGATTTGTATTGAACAAACACACACAAAAACAAGAAAGCGAGTTAATACAAACATGGTAATAACTTTTTTTTAAAGAATCTGTGGGTATTTTTTTGTGTTTTTCACTAAAACTGACTGTTTGCTTAACTTTAAGGATTTCCGGGTGGTAGCGATTTTGTATTTGCTCAGCACAATGTTAATCTATGGAGAAAGTTTTTCCAAGGGATGTCGAATTTTGATTTAAAGATTTTTTTAAAAATTTGTACTCCGTAATAGAGAAAGAAATCATTTACCCTGAATTTTTTTAATTTTGAAAATTTCGTCGGATACAGTATACCACATTTTCCTCCAAGAATAATTCAAATTTTAAAATGTTACTAATTTGTACACTTCAAAACCTGACAGCTGGATACTAAATAAATGTATCAATACACAAATTATACTGAACATATCATTGCAAAATGTTGAAAATCATAATATTAAGAATAGAGAAATACACTTTAAAAAATTACTATTGAACCCAATAAAAAGAAATGTTGTTACTCAACAGCGCGAAATACACAATATCCGTCAGGTTTAATTCTTTGTCTTACAACCACAATCTAAATATATAAAACAGTTCCGTAACTGACTGACTCACTGACATACAACGCACAGACCAAACCGCTGGACCTAAAGGGCTGAAATTTTGCATGGCGATTATTCTTATAGTGTAGGGATGCACTAAGAAAGATTTTTGAAAAATTCTTCTTAGATTTTTTAAAATTAAATTTTTAAGCTATTTTAGTAATTTTTTTAAAGTTTGTATTTAAAATAACAATTTGAGGGTTATAAAGTTGATATTACGAGAAAGATCATAAAAATTCCTTTAAAATGCGATTTTTTTTAATCTTTACCTCCATTTTCTGATTTTTGGTGAATTTTTAAAATTAATTTTTAGAATTTAATTTATTAAATGCTCATTACGTGATTTCTTTTTCTGGTACTTTAAATAAATTTATCGTCACATTCATAACAACTAAATAGACAAAAAAAAAATTTTTCCTTGCTAATACAGCAGACGATTGGACATTATCCACAAAAATATTAAAATACAATAAAAGATATTATGTTCCTCACACTCTACTATATTAACTGTACTATATTATTTAGTATGCCCTATTATATTTAATTTGAATGTTTTCTTCTACATTATTTTGTCTATAAAAATATCCCTTACAATTTTTTTATAAATACATTTTTTTGTGTTTTTTACATCAAATTGTATACATTGATCGTCGTATTTATTATATATATATATATATATATATATATATTTATTTATTTATTTTTGGCATTAATTGCATACATTGACCGTTGTATTTAATTTGAATGTACTCCGTAGCGAAGTGCGGGTTTTCAGCTAGTTAAAAATAAAAATGGCAGAGAGAGACCTAGAGAGATTCCTCGGAATAAACAAATTAACGTGTTTAAGCGGCCTCGTGCTTAGTGAAAATATTAAGCCAGATTTAAACATGCCACTGAGCATGCGCAGACAGCAATTCGTAATTGTAAATCATCGCTAATGAATAGAGATTGCGGTTAAAAAAACCAAATTTGACACATCTATATATTAAAATCTGTCGTTTAAGACCAAAATGATGTAAATTGAAGCGGTAGTTTTCTCTCACGTACTGCCCAAAGAATCGGCTTAGCAACTTAAATACACTCATGTCCATAAATTAAGGATATTGCCAGCTCCCGGCAAATAAAGGTTCAGAAAAAAAAACGTGACTTACTCATAAAGCCTATTTATTAAACAAAAGATAAAGAACTTAAAAGGTGGTGTATGTATGATACCATTCATAAAAACTACGATTTTTGCTCCCTGGAGCAGTTGTAAAAATTATCTCCTTTACAAAAACTTAATTTTACATAGTTGGTATGATGTATTACATTATGATGATGATTATTTATTGATGATGATACATTGTATGTCTCCCATGCGATGAAATACAATCCGTACAACGCCTAGGCATGCTGAGTATCAAATTATCGAGCTGATCTTGGGGAAGATTACTCCACTCAGCAAGCAATGCTCTCCCAAGTTCCGGTACACATGTAGGAGGTGGTTGACGGGCTGCAACTCGTCGGCCAAGCATGTCCCACACATGCTCTATCGGATTCAAGTCAGGTGAGAATGATGGTCATTCCATACGGGTGATATCCTCAGATTGAAGACATTCATTTAGGATGTTTGCTCGGTGAGAACGGGCGTTGTCATCCATAAACACAAATTCTGCGCCCATTGCACCCCTAAACAAACGTAGATGTTGTTCCAGAATGATGTCCCGATAAATGTGGCCGTTCATGGTTTCAATTTGAACATGCAGATCTGTTCTGGAGCCCAGTATAATTCCACCCCAAACTAAGAATCCTGCACCACCGTAACGGTGTCGTTCATTGATGTTGTCTTGGTGATAACGGGTACCTGGCATTCTCCATATAAAAGTCCGACGTGAATCAGACTGCAAGCTAAACCTGGACTCCTCGGAAAACATCACACAAGCCCACTGTGACGATGTCGACATTGCATGTTCTCTACTCCAGGCTAATCGCTGCCAACAGTCAGTTGCCATGAGCGGAGCACATTTGACAGGCCAGCGAGCATATAGACCAATATTTCCCAAACGTCTGTACACGGTTTGCCTTGAAACTGTGGTACCCGTGGCTGCAGATAGCTGACGAGACAGGTCGGATGCTGTGCTCCGTCTGCAGTTACTGACAAATAGCTGTTTTCACTCGGCGTTGTAACTCGGGGGCGACCTGTACTGTAACGTCTACTGACATTTCCATCATCTTGGAATCATTGCCAAAGCCTAGAGGTAATTCCAAGTTCCTCGTATACTTCCATCTGAGTACGCCCACATTCCAGGCGGCCGATAATTCTACCACGTACAAAATCATCCACATGCGTCCTCTATGTAGTAACTATTCGGTTATGGCACTGAGCGGCTTACAGAACGCTTGTGAACAATTTTACTTCTTTGCCACCATTCCTTATATACCCCTCTCTTACACTCTCGTCATTGTGACGTACTATCGGCGTTATCTGGTGGCTTCCTGTAATTTGCATATTATTCTTGAAGATGTGTGTGATAATTCTACAGGTGAAATTTTTACTTTATAGTTCGATTTCCGTGTGATTCTGAATTATCCTTAATTTATGAACATGAGTGTATATAGATGGGCATTTCTTTTAAAGAATGAAAGAGACTGAGGAGTTAAAAAAAATTTCTATCTATATTATGGAGTACAATTATTTTTTAAGTCATTGAATTAAATTCGGCAATCAGTGGAAAAATTAATTGAAAATAAATTAACATCTGAAGTTCCTTAAAGCTCAGCTGAAATAAATAAAACTTCACTCGATAAAATCTATATATATATATATAAAACAGTTCCGTAACTGACTGACTGACTGACTAACTGACATATAACGCACAGACCAAACCGCTGGATCTAAAGTGCTCAAATTTTGCATGGCGATTCTTCTTATAGTGTAGGGGTGCAGTAAGAGATATTTTTTAAAACTTTTTCTTAGATTTTTTAAAAATAAATTTTTAAGCTGTTTTTGAAACATTCTTTAAACTTTGGATTTACAATAATAATCGGAGGGTTATAAAATTTATATCACGAGAAAGTTCCTCTAAAATGAAATGTTTTCAAATCTTTACCTCCATTTTCTGATTTTCGGTGAATTTTTAAAGATTAATTTTTAGAATTTAATTTATTAAATGCTGATCACGTGGTTTTATTTTTTTTGTGATACTTTAAATTAATTTATCGTTACGTGCATAACAACGAAATAAATTGAAAAAAAATATTTTTTTTTTCTTTTTCTAATGCGGCAGACGATTGGACATTATCCAAAAAAATATTAAAATACAGTAAAATAAATGTTCCTCAAACTGTACTATATTAACTGTACTGTGTTCTTTAGTATGTTCTATTAGATTTAATTTGAATATTTTCTTCTACATTATTTTGTCTATAAAAATATCCCTTCTGATTTCTTTATAAATATTTATTTTGGCATTAATTGCATACATTGAACATTGTATTTAATTTGAATGTACTCCGTAGCGAAGTGCGGGTTTTCAACTAGTACGAGCATAAAATGACAGCAGGATGATCCTTCCTTTCAAAACTGAATATAAATAAACCACATTTAAATACCGATCAAAACCCTCGATCACAAGACTTCCGAAATCAAAAGCCTTTTTTTTGTGAGCCCGCGGTAGCTCTGAGCTTTTACCGCACTCTCTTCCTCCTATCAGTTATTGAACCTGACGACAGATAGGGACATGTTTCGGATACAATGCATGAACGTGACCCTACTTAAAGAGCACGAATTGAAAACAAGTGTCTGAGTGTCTTTATCAGGTGCTGAGTTGTCTGGAGGAGAAAGACAGCCTCAGAATTAATTCGGGCTTGCTTAAAGAAGAATGGTTTTTTGAAGACGCGACAGTTTTTTTTTTCAGTGTCTCAAATATGATACATGGCAGAGAACAGGACTTGACAGGAACGAATGTAGATAATTATTATCGCCGTATCATTTTACTCTCCGTCTATGATAAATGGAGTTTAGTAATTGCTCTGGTTTAAAAAGGATATAATTTTACTGGATTTTTTTTTATCTGATTCAATTTCTTTAAAATGTCTGTCTACGATTCGTCGTGTTTCAGCGAGAGCTAAACCTTCTAACAATTTTTCAGCTATTTCGTTAAGGCTGTTGTGTGATAACCCTATTGGAATCACTCACCTCAATGTTCACCTATGCAGAAAGTTTGTCTATTATTTACAATTGCATAAATGCCGATAATCCAATAAAAATGGTATTTTCAGATAGCATGAACTTCATCAGGTGTTATTAGAGTCATCAGCAGTTATCAGGATTTATTAGACTTTTTTGCTTGAGGATTCATTAAATCCGTTGTGTACAAAGAAAAAATTGAAATTGTGGATGAGTTGAAGAAGCGTATCATTCAAACAATTCGTGTAATAACGCCTGATATGCTACGAAACACTTCGAGAGAACTGGATTACTATTTAGACGTTAGTTTGCCACAAAAGGTGCACACATCGAAATCTATGATACTATGATCGAAATCTGATTGATATTAAAACTTGGTGAGATGTCCTTTCTATTAAAATATATTTTTTAAAATTCTAATGGGTAGTTCCGTAAACATAAGTCATGACTTCTGGATACCTTTAGCCCGAACACCCTGTACTATATGCTTGTATACTTTTTTACTAATGTGTATACCATAGAACATACAATTCTAGCATGTGTTATCCGAAAATTTCCATTGCTTACAACAATCATTGTCTATACCAGCAACTTATCTAAAGTCTAGAAAATTCCCAGATAAAATGAAAATAGATTATCAAAATCAGAGGAATCATTAAATTCATGTAAAACAAAAGTATTATAAATGAATTATCTAAACATAAATCTAAACATAAGTCACATCAAAATTTATTGTAAAAATATGCTATTTCAATAATTGATTTCAGGTGTGTGTTTTTTTGTATCTGAAAGGAATTTTTTAAAAAGGTTTTCTTATACAGATTCACGTGAAAAATTTAAGATTAATGGATAAATTGTTAAGGAAATATCTTACCAATTTTTACAGTGTATTTACTACCATCAACAGAATTCATTTTTTTTTATTTATATATGTATATAAAAAAGTTCCGTCATTGACTGACTGACAGATAACGCACAGACCAAACCGCTGAACCTAAAGGGCTGGAATTTTGCATGGCGATTCTTCTTATACTGTAGGGGTGCACTAAGAAAGAGTTTTGAAAAATTCTTCTTAGATTTTTTAAAATTAAATTAAGCTTTTTTGTAACTTTTTTTAAGTTTGCATTAAAAATAATAATTTGGGGGTTATAAAATGTATATCTTGGGGTTTATATTTGGGGGTTATAAAAAAATATCTGTTACGATTTTCATTGCAATTATCCTAAAATGTACTCCTTATTGAAGCACGGGTATTCAGCTTGTAGGCAATATAGATAAATGGTTTGGTAAAGTGTCACTGAAGCCATAAAGCATTTTGAAATGTAAATAAAGACTTCTTGCGCTATTCAACTATTTTGTTTAATCATATTTTTACTCATAGCCATAAATAGTGATATTAAGTTTTCCTAACTTTAATGTTTTTGTTTATCGTTGAGGTTGGTGTTAACTTGTACTCCTAACAGACATTAAATAAGTGACTTGAACTTAAATCACATGCAATTATTAAACTGTAATTCATAAATTTAATTCTCTAAATTTGTTTATATTTTCAGCTATTTTACATATCTAGAAAATTTTTAAAATTAATTCTTAAATTATATTTATTACAATATATTCAGTCAACTCTCGTTATTAGTTGAGTACATATTTTCAGGGCTCTAGGTAGCCTAGTAGTAGAGCGTCGGATTTCGGAGCCGAGGGTGCTCGGATCGAGTTCTAACAAGTGTCATTAAATATTTCCTTGTCTAGACCAGATAGAGGCACATTAAATCCGATGACCGAAAAATTTCCTCTATGAGGCAGAGAGGATAGGAGATGGCACGATCCCCCCAGATGCCGTCCTTCGGGAGTGCTCGGTCAACATTGAGGTGGCATCTGGCTAAATCGGACTCCGACCCATGTGTCGTCTTTATACGGCTCGGTGCACACGAGCGATCCGGTGTCGTTGCGGCACCGCAGTTGCGATCAAGAAGTACATAGACTTGGACTAACCAACTCACACGGACGACGGCGTCGTCCGTGTTAGTCGGTTCAACTCTATGTACTGCTTGATCGCAACTGCGGTGCCGCAACGACACCGGATCGCTCGTGTGCACCGAGCCTAAACCGGAGCCGCAACCCTCATCCGGCTAGCTTATATGGACCTAGTCTGGAATACTTCCGGCCAGGGGGCAGTAGAAACAACAACAATAACACATTTGTTGTTGTTGTTGCAACAGCACATTAGCATTTTCATTATTTATTCTTAAAATGTTATTCCATATACAATTTTTAACAGTATTTTTTATCAAGTAGTAAGTATCAACAGTATTTTTTATCAAGTAGTCAAGTCTTAACATATCGCACCCTGACTAGAAAAGTGTCACCTCCAAAGTCAAAAATGGCAATTTTGAGGTTATGTCATATAAAAATGTGTAATTCTCGTAGTTAGAGACTTTTAGATTGCAGTTATACAATCGTCTGTGTGCAAAATGTCCTTGGCTGTGGTGAAAGCACGTGTCTAGGTCTCCAAGGGAATCTTGTGGAAAGTTTACTTGCCAACACATCAACAATGGACCGAATCTATAAAATAATCTTTTTGTACCTTTTTACACACACACACACATTTCTCTCTCCCTACTTATATATATATATATATATATATATATATATATATATATATATATATATATATATATATATATATATATATATATATATATATATATATATATATATATATGTGTGTGTGTGTGTGTGTGTGTCTGTGTGTGTGTGTGATAATATTACTAACTACCTATAATCGCCCATTCCGTACGTCATCTCTGGCCTGGTAACCTCTCCTTCTTGTCTTGGCGTAAACGCTTCGCCTTCCCACATACTAACTTCCTCCGCTAATTCTGGCAACCTCTCTGACCTAATTCTATTTTGGCTCTCTTTGTCATAGACGCTGGACTGGCTCGAAGCGAGTAAGATGTATTGCTGTACTGTTTAATAAATTAGTTTGTTCCTGAAGCTGATTTTATTATTTTCCGGCCACGATGTATGCTCTTATTTCATGAGATGTCCATCCATTTTATGAACTATCTAGAAATATTCACACAATTGATAAGGAAAATGGCTAAAAGCATGGTAAATAGAAAGTTTTAAGATTACACTTAATACAATTTCTTGACTAATAAGAAAGTTATTGAAAGTTTGACATATATTTAAAGAATTTAATATTCTTCGAGATGATTTAGAAAATTGTTAGTAATAGGGTGTACAGTAATATAGCATCCCGGCAAGAAAAGTGCCGCAACTCAAAAACGCAGCATTTGAAGAAAATCAACTTAAAGAGTACTATACAACTTAAACTAGCCTTACAATAAAACTGATACTACTGCCCTGAGATGGACAAATTGCGGGATAGAGATGTGTCGGTTTTCGTGCACGATGGGGCACTTCATACACATTTTTCAATCGCATAACCTCAAAATTACCATTTTTTGACTTGGGTCAATTTTCTTGACGGGGTGTGATATATATATATATATATATATATATATATATATATATATATATATATATATATATATATATATATATATATATATATATATATATATATATATATACAGTGGCTCCCAAAAGTGTTCGTACACTTACGAATTTCAATGAAATAAGGGTCTGTCCATTAATTAAAATGAATATTTCAGAATGGGTATTGAATAATAAGATCTATAATCTATTCTTAACAAAACTACATGAAATATTTTGAAAACATAGTAAAAGTTTATGTTTAAGAAACCAGTGATCAAAAAGTAACAAAATCTTTATCTCACAAAAGTCATCGTACACTGAAATATTTTTGGATAAATTCATAATCAAAATGATTTTCTGGCGCTTTATTTTTATTTTTGAATTGTGGTGGCATTTAAACTATCGTTTGGCTTTAATTTTGGCATACCTACTCCGTAATATTCTATTTATTATTTAAAAATGGCTCGTAGTCGTAAAGAAACAACAAACAGCATTTGAAAATTGATTATTTTTCCTCATAGTAGTTGTAAATCAGTTCGGAATATTGCTAAATTACTTAATTTATCCCATTCTACTGTGCAGTATGTGAAAAAACGCTTTAAAGAAGAAAATTGGATCGAAAACAAGGTAAGAAAAGGCCGTCCGGCAAAGTTAACAAAACGTGATCAGAGATTTATAATTAGAAAATTTGTGAAAAATTCACGTTTGAGTGCTGTAAAAGTTTCTTCAGAATTCAATGAAACATTTTCTACTTCAATTTCACCTGAAATATTTTGACGAGTTCTCAGAACAGCTGGATTACATGGGCGTTCTGCATATAGAAAATTTTTTGTGAGTGAGAAAAACAGAAAGTTTAGGCTTCCCTTCGCACTATCAATGATAAATAAGCCCCAAACCTATTGGAATAATGTCTGATTTGCCGATGAACATTTTTGGTGCTGATGAGCGTATAATTGTATGGAGAAGAAAAAAATGAGGAACTTAATCCCAAGAACTTAGTTGGAACAGTTAAGCATGCCGGTGGAGATATCCTTGTGTGGAGGTACATGTCAGCATCAGGACTAGGAAATTTGGTATTTGTTGATAGAATAATGAATCATGCTGTTTTTATAAATATTTTAAGAGACAATTTAAAATTATCAGCTCAAAATTTGGGTATTGGAAACAACTTTGTTTTTTATCAAGATAACGATCCTAAGTACACGGCTCTCAACGTTCGCATCTGGTGTCTCTATAATTGTCCACAAGTTTTGAAAACACCACCTCAATCGCCAGATTTAAACCCAATAGAACATATTTGGAGAGAACTGGAGGTTCGAGTACGAAAACACAACATTCACACGAAAAGCGAACTAAAAACAATTATGATGGAAGAATGGATGAAAATTGATGCAAAAATTACAAAAGAAATAAAGCAATCTATTCCCAGACGATTAAAAGCTGTTGTGGATGCTAAAGGATATCCTACTAAATATTAATTTAACGAAAAATTAGAATATTTACTAATATGTAGAGATTTTTTACAAGTGTACGATGACTTTTGTGAGATAAAGTTTTTGTTACTTTTTGATCACTGGTTTCTTAAAAATAAAGTTTTACTATGTTTTCAAAATATCTCATGTACTTTTGTTAAGAATAGATTATAGATCTTATTATTAAATACCCATTCTGAAATATTCATTTTAATCAATGGATAGACCTCTATTTCATTGAAAATCGTAAGTGTACGAACACTTTTGGGAGCCACTGTATATATATATATATATATATATATATATATATATATATATATATATATCACACCCCGTCAAGAAAATTGACCCAAGTCAAAAAATGGTAATTTTGAGGTTATGCGATTGAAAAATGTGTATGAAGTGCCCCATCGTGCACGAAAACCGACACATCTCTATCCCGCAATTTGTCCATCTCAGGGCAGTAGTATCAGTTTTATTGTAAGGCTAGTTTAAGTTGTATAGTATTCTTTAAGTTGATTTTCTTCAAATGCTGCGTTTTTGAGTTGCGGCACTTTTCTTGCCGGGATGCTATATTACTGTACACCCTATTACTAACAATTTTCTAAATCATCTCGAAGAATATTAAATTCTTTAAATATATGTCAAACTTTCAATAACTTTCTTATTAGTCAAGAAATTGTATTAAGTGTAATCTTAAAACTTTCTATTTACCATGCTTTTAGCCATTTTCCTTATCAATTGTGTGAATATTTCTAGATAGTTCATAAAATATCAGAAGAGAATTCTCAACATATTTCTTGTTACAAGGTTATAATCAATTCTCAACATATTAATGTGACCCTATTACTAACAATTTTAAAAATCCTTTAGGAGAATGTTAAATTCTTTAAATATATGCCAAACTTTCCTTAACTTTCTAATCAGTCGAGAAATTGTATTAAGTTAAATCTTAAAACTTTCTATTTAACATGCTTTTAGCAATTTTCCTTATCAATTGTGTGAATATTTCTAGACAGTTCATCAAATATCAGAGGAGAATTCTCAACATGTTACTTGTTACAAGGTTTTAGCGATTCTCAACATATTGTTGTACACCCTATTACTAAAAATTTTCTAAATCATCTGGGAGAATGTTAAATCCTTTATATATATGCCAAACTTTCCTTAACTTTCTAATCAGTCGAGAAATTGTATTAAGTTAAATCTTAAAACTTTCTATTTAACATGCTTTTAGCAATTTTCCTTATCAATTGTGTGAATATTTCTAGATAGTTCATAAAATATCAGAAGAGAATTCTCAACATATTTCTTGTTACAAAATTATAATCAATTCTCAACATATTAATGTGACCCTATTACTAACAATTTTAAAAATCCTTTAGGAGAATGTTAAATTCTTTAAATATATGCCAAACTTTCCGTAACTTTCTTATCAGTCGAGAAATTGTATTATTTAAATCTTAAAACTTTCTATTTAACATGCTTTTAGCAATTTTCCTTATCAATTGTGTGAATATTTCTAGATAGTTCATAAAATATCAGAAGAGAATTCTCAACATATTACTTGTTTCAAGGTTTTAGCAATTCTCAACATATTGTTGTACATCCTATTACTAAAAATTTTCTAAATCATCTGGGAGAATGTTAAATCCTTTATATATATGCCAAACTTTCAACATATTTCTTATCAGTCGAGAAATTGTATTAAGTTAAATTTTAAAACTTTCTATTTACCATGCTTTTAGCAACTTTCCTTATCAATTGTGTAAATATTTTAGATAGTTCATAAAATATAAGAAAATAATTCTCAACATATTACTGTACACCTTATTATTAATAATTTTCTGAATCATCTGGGAGAATGTTAAATTCTTTAAAATATGACAATCTTTTACCAACTTTCTTATCAGTCGAGAAGTTGTATTAAGTTAAATCTTAAAACATTTCTATTTACCATGCTTCTAGCAATTGTCCTTATCAATTGTGTAAATATTTTAAGATTGTTCATAAAATATCAGAAGAGACTACAGCTGCATGCATAATAGTTTATCTTCAAATCACATTTTTCTAGTATCTAGTTCAAAGATGTGAATGATTTCATGTTGCATAGAGGAAGTAAAATTACAGTAATCGTCGAAATGCAATTTTTAAATGCAACCCATTAATCTACCACGCACTTGTTTTCTAACCTTGAACTATCGCCTTCACGAAATACATGTTCAGCGAGGATTTTTTTTATAAACCTTCCTCATTTCAAATATTTCGTGTTTTATTTCTCTTCCTTGTAACTACTGTTGCCCTGGGGGTTTATCGTAACAAGTGTCCGATGCAATTTCTTCCGGCGATAGTTAAAGTAAATTAGAAACCACTTGAGCCACAGAAATATATGCAAATATGCTTATAGCCATTGCACAAATTTAACCGTTTTGTGTGAAGTACATATACGAGATAGGTATTACTCTAGGGTGTTAGAAGCCTTTTTGACCATAATATCGATAATTTATTCGGGATTTATGATCATGTTTTTTATCTGTATGATACTATCAGTTTGTCTAAAATAAGAGTGCAGCAAAAAATGCCTGATACGACAATAAATGAAAATTTTACCCCTGTAATAGGTAGGGAAAAACAGTTTTGTCGAAATCAACCAAGGGTTAACTAAAAGTAAATGCATTTTTGGGACTGTAATTCCATTTGCCATCATTTGGCGATTTATTAGATTTGCACTAATTTTGGCGATGTCCCTAAGAAAAGGCACAACCAACTGATCATCTTTAAAACAACCAGAAATTTCGAGGGTGCAGATATATGAAGATGTGCTTATAGTCATTGCACAAATTTGACCGTTTTGTGTGAAATAGTACATTGACGAGATAGATATTACTCTAGGGTGTCAGAAGCCTTATTGACCTTAATTTCTATAATTTCTTCTGGACTTATGGTCATTTTTTATCGGTATAATACTATTAGCTTGTCTAAAACAGAGTGCAGCAAAAGCAGCCTAGTAGGACAATGAATGAAAATTTTACCAACAAATATGGCAAGAAATCACAAAATAAAATCATAATGGATGAACGGCATCTAACTGGACAGCTATTTTTAATTATATTTCTCGGTGTATTCAACATTTAAGTTAAGCCGAAAAGGTCCTGGATATTTTCATTACACCCTGGATATTTTCCTTAAAAAAGCCCTTTCTAGATAATGAACTAAAATGCCTTGAGTTTAATTTAATTCCAATCAAACGATTAATGTGACAAAAATGAAATTTGTAAGAAATGGAGAACATTAAGACACGTTCATCCTTCAATCAAAATGTATGTAAAGGCAAAGAACGGAACAGAATAATACCTTAGAAAAATAATAATGCAGAAAATAATAATTAAGAACAACTGCCACGGAGAATGGCAATGTAACAGTCTTCAGTTGTATGGCGCGGTGTGTGTTCATGAATAAGCAAGACTTTAGGTAAAAATCACTAAGTTTATTTTAGAAACTTAATAAACATTAAAATATTAAAACAATCAAGAAACTAACAAGACCAAAACTGGAAACTTGAAAGTCTAAAAGTGTTGAAAATAAGATCTCTGATGTTAAATAATCAAAATTATGGTTAAAAATCCCAAACTGAAATTAAAGATAAACATTGGTGAAAACATTGCCTCAGTCGAAATAAAACAGTTTTGAAAAAATTACTAAAATGCCACAAAATTCGCTGCAAGTGACAAATTTTCAGTTTCAATAAAAAAATTTAAAATTGAAAGTAAACTGCAATTTATTAAAAACTAGTTGTTTGTCCAGCGTTACCACAGTATTTGGAACAGCTTGGTTTATCTCGGTCATGTTGGACATTTTATTTTTCACCCCTTATCACCCCCCCCCCCCCTGCTGACAGGCCTGAACTTGGACTTAAAATATCACTATTCATTTCAGTGTCACCACTGAGTGTCAAAATTCATCTCAGTGACACCGAAAACTATGGATTCGGCCCTAATTTCAGATTTTTTAAATGTCACCCCTTCCCATCCCTAATAGTGCACTAAAGTTGTACTTAATTGTCATTGTGACTGTCACCAATCAGCTCAACGACCCCGAAAACTATTGATTCGACACTGTCAGACGTTTTCGATTATTTTTACATGTCACCCCCTTCCCACCCTCATCTTTAGGGGTGGTACGGGTATCATACCCCAACAGTATTTTTTTTCAGATTGTAAGTCATATGTACACCAAGTTTGGTCGAAATTGCTTCAGGTATTCCAGAGTTATTCTGGAACATACAAACATACATCCCTTTATATATCTGTGTTTGCTGTGCAGAGCGTGTTAAGTCCAAAATGGGCTAAAATGATTTATCGAACCAGGCATATTTGAAAAATCAAGAGCTACTGCAGGGTACAGAAAGCTAAGTCCAATTCCTCTCCTAAATATTTTTATTCATCAGTGAAATTCTGGGATATGTTAAACAAAACACAAACATGTTAGTGTTAAAGGGGTCATGTCCCAATCAAGGACTTAACACTCTTTACTCAACAATAATAAAATTATAAAAATTTACTTAAATGAATTAAAAATGAAACTTAAAAAAACTGACTTTACAAAACACGTTTTATTTTAAATCCCGGTGTTCTCAAAACTACGATTTTGGACTTGATACTTTGTACTTACACACACACACACACACACACACACATATATATATATATATATATATATATATATATATATATACAGGGCTCGATTTGAGGCGGAACGAGCCGGAATGGCGTTTCGGTATCTCTCTTCAGGAAAGAAAAAGTTACGATAGTTAAAAACATTTATTTAATCAAATATTACTATTTTGTTAGTGAGTGGGCCTGGCCTATTATTTATATATATATATATATATATGTATATATATATATATATATATATATATATATATATATATGTATATATATATATATATATATATATACATATATATATATATATATATATATATATATAGAGAGAGAGAGAGAGAGAGAGAGAGAGATATTATAAATTATAAAAATTTAAAACTGTTAAATACGAATAAATATTAAAAATCGTGTTATTTATTTTATTTGAAATTAAAAATTAAAGAAATATAGAACAATAAATAAATAAAACAAAATGTATGCAAAAAAATTTAAAATCTAAATGGTGGATAAAATTGGAACTTCATTTGTCGCCTCAAAGGACATTTCAGTCGTATGGAAGGAGACAGACGGCAAAATTAAACAGTACTTACATCATAAAGGTGAAAGAGCCAGAATAAACAAGAAGATAAAAACGAAAAAAAATTTGCAGAAATAATTAAAAAAAATTGTTTGGAATTTTCAACTTTAATGACTTTTGAATTAACATTTTTCCCCGAAGCGAAAATGCCCGTCTGAAAGAGATAATTGATACCCTTGTGGATGTATTTGAAAAGTGCAGGAAGTTAATTTATATTAGTTCACAAAACAAAAAATATTCCCTCATTAATCGGACGTAGTTCTTACCCAACAGGCGTTACCTTCCATTCTTGAATTCATTTGCTTTCAGGAAAAAACATGTGTAGTGAAACTCTATAAACTTTCCTTATATTTGAAAGGAACCTTAATAAGTGTTTTTTTTCCTTATAGTTGTTGTCGAACCTGATGATAGAGTTTTCAACCGGGTTTTCAAATGTCAACGTACAAAATAAATGAAGATCGTTTTTTGACATGAAGCTATTCCGGAGTTTCATTTATAGTGTCATTAAAAGCATCACTCTTAACAGCCTGGATTCTTTTGGCGTCCTGTTTCTCGTTGAAATTAGAAAGTGTACAGCTTCTTCTTGTTATGCCACTTGCATTTCCGGCACTATCCTGCTTTGAATTGCGTGTCCTCAAATGTCAACAGAGACAATAAAACAGGTTATTGGATTCGATGAATCTATAGAGAACATCTAGTTGGCGATCCTGCAGATGTTATCTATATATTTAAGTTGCTAAGCCGATTTTTTGGGCAGTCC
Organism: Dolomedes plantarius; assembly: GCA_907164885.2. Taxonomy (NCBI): domain Eukaryota; kingdom Metazoa; phylum Arthropoda; class Arachnida; order Araneae; family Dolomedidae; genus Dolomedes; species Dolomedes plantarius. The sequence goes on along the minus strand of OU015499.1, from coordinate 42,303,757 downwards.
GTGAGAGGAAACTAATGCATCAATTTACTGCATTTTGGTCTTAAACGAAAGATTTAACTATAGATGTGTCATGTTTGATTTTTGTAACCACAATCTCTATTGATTAGCGATAATTTACAATTAAAACAACTACTTTCTGCGCATGTTCAGTGACATGTTTAAATATGGATTTAGGTACTCACTTAGCACGAGGCCGCATAAACAGATTAATTTGTTTCTGCGCATGCTCGGTGACATGTTTAAATTTGGCTTTAGATACTTACTAAGCACGAGGCCGCATACACACGTTAATCTGTTTATTCCGAGGAATCGCTCTAGCTCTCTCTATGCCATTTTTTTAGTTATGTTTGTGAGATATAGAATTAAATCTGACGGAAATTGTTTATTTCGCGCTGTTGAGTAACCCTATTTCTTTTTATTGGGTTCAAAATTAATTTTTTAAAGTGTATTTCTCTATTATTAATGTTATGATTTTCAAGAATTGGCAATGATGAATTGAGTATAATTTGTGTTAATACATCTATTTACTATCCAGCCGTCAAGTTTTGATGGTCACCAACTAGTAACAGAAAACTCTAAATGAAACAAGAAGGTTTAACCCTACTAAGGTTTCTTATCAAAATCATCAACACTTAGGATTGATTTCACAACCACAGAAAGGACAAAATCGTTCGGAAAAGACTAAAAATTTCTTTTTTGAGCTGATATATCGCAAAATTCAATGAAACAATTAAATAATTTCTGTTAGCTCTAAATTTTAATAGCTCCTTTACAGCTTCTTTATATACCACTTGAATTACCGGCACTATACTGCTTTGTATGACATATCTGAAACTGTCAACAAAGACAATAAAACAGGATACTGGTAACAATGAATCTATTCTCAACATCCTGTAGATATAATAAGCGATAGCACTTGCACCTGCGTAAGTAGTGGTTAGCACTTCAGCACTGAGGGTTCTGGGTTCGTACTGAACATCCAGTTTACGACCTTTTAGATACCATAACAGATAACTCTACACGAAACAAGAAGGTTAAACGTCACTAAGGTTTCTTATCAAAATCATCAACACCTAGGATTTGACAACCACAGAAAGGACAAAATCGTTCAGAAAAGACTAAAAATTTCTTTTTTGAGCTGATATTTCGCAAAATTCAATGAAACAATTACATAATTTCTATTAGCTCTAAATGTTAATAGCTCCTTTACAGCTTCTTTATATACCACTTGAATTACCGCACTATACTGCTTTGTATGACATGTCTGAAACTGTCAACAAAGACAATAAAACAGGATACTGGTAACAATGAATCTATTCTCAACATCCTGTAACAATCTTGGAGATATAATAAACGATAGCACTTGCACCTGCGTAAGTAGTGGTTAGCACTTCAGCACTGAGGGTTCTGGGTTCATACTGAACATCCCAGTTACGATCTTTTAGATACCATAACAGATAACTGTACACTAGTGTTTATACAAAAACCGACTTTTTGAAAAACCGGTTTTCGAATTCCAGATTTTCCAAAAAAAAAAAACGGTTTTAGCCGGTTTTCGAATTTTTGTCAAAAAAAAAAATAGAATAGGGAAAATATTTTATTCAATTTATATAAAATAGCAAAAACCGAAATCAATATCAAAGTCAAATATAAAAGAAATTAAGGATTACACATTACTTACACAAAATAATGAAAACTCAAACAAAAATTTCAAATTTCAAAAAATATTTATATTTATTTCACTAATTTTAATTTCTCCTAAGAAAATAGGATTTTAAAAAACATAAAATATCCACTGAACGGTGGCTAAATCTTTTTCTTATTTTGGACACAATATTGCCTGAAATTGAAAATACTCGTTCACTAGCTACTGAGCTTGATTTTATGGTTTTCAGGGCATCAAATAACAAATCTAAGTTTTTGGTTCTTTTGTTCGTTGCCTCAAATAATGAAAATTCAGCTTTCAGTGTCTTTGGATTTGTAAGTTTTTCTTCAGGATCTTCAAGAATCTTATGAATTTATTTTTCCATGGATTCCTTTAAAAAAGCATTACTCTGATGAGTAGTTTCTTCTATTTGCTCTTCATCAGAATCGGTTTCCACAAAAGAATTTGGAAATATTCTAGACAATATCTTTCCAGATAACTATAACAACTTTATATTTTTGTTTCCAGTTTTCACTTTACAAGATTAAGCGAACCTGTCGTGACTCGTGACGGATTGCACATATGTACTAACATAAAATAAGTCGGTTAGGCACGTCTTTTCCACGTGCGCAGTGCACAATGCACAAGCACTGGCCAATGCAACTCGCAACGTTGAAAAATGTGTTTGCTGCCCGTTGCATAGAATGAATAGCAAATCAACTAAGTTAAAAATTAATTTTTACATAATAATTTTAACTCTTTTAAACTGGTTTTCTTAATTTAAAAACCGGTTTTCAAATGTGGCAAATTTATTTTAAAAACCGGTTTTTTAAAACCGGGTTTGAAAAAACGTCAAACTCTACTGTACACGAAAAGAAGAAGGTTAAACGTCACTAAGGTTTTTTATCAAAATCATCAACACCTAGGATTTGACAACCACAGAAAGGACAAAATCGTTTAAAAAAGACTAAAAATTTCTTTTTTGAGCTGATATTTCACAAAATTCAACAAAACAATTACATAATTTCTGTTAGCTCTAAATGTTAATAGCTCCTTTACAGCTTCTTTATATACCACTTGAATTACCGGCACTATACTGCTTTGTATGACATGTCTGAAACTGTCAACAAAGACAATAAAACAGGATATTGGTAACAATGAATCTATTCTCAACATCCTGTTACAATCCTGGAGATATAATAAGCGATAGGACTTGCACCTGGGTAAGTAGTAGTTAGCACTTCAGCACTGAGGGTTCTGGGTTCGTACTGAACATCCAGTTACTATCCTTTAGATACCATAACAGATAACTCTGCACGAAACAAGAAGATTAAATCTCACTTAGGTTTCTTATCAAAATCAACACCTAGGATTTGACAACCACAGTGAGGCCAAAATCGTTCGGGAAATGGAAAAAATAAATTTTTTTAGCTGATATTTCGCGAAATTCAAAGAAACAATTATATAATTTCCGTTAGTGCTAAAATTTAATTGCTCCTTAACAGCATCTTTACTTGCCACTTGAATTACCGACACTATATTGCTTTGTATGAAATGTCTGCAACTATCAGGAAAGATAATAATCATAAGAAGACCATAAGAAGATTGGTCTAACTGCGCTTCCTGGGCTACGCCTTCTAACGCAGGTTTCTGTGACTGTAAGCAGTGGGGAACCATTGGACAGAAAGTAAAGAAAAGGAGTAAAGTGATTGGGTCGTACTTGATCCGTGAGTTCAAACCACTCAGAATTTAAATAGCAACTTGCATGGACAGTACTTAGGATTTACGATCGATGCTAAATTAAGTAAAATGTGAGAGAAGAAAGTTTAGGGATAGCAACACATATATGTATTTGTTCTTTAAGATTTTTTTTTTCCTAAACAGGATATTTTAACAATGAATCTTTAAACACCCTAGGAGATATTATATGAGATAGAACTTGTGCTGTGTTTGAATCCAGACAAGCGCCAATGAATGTTCTCGTGCCTACGCCAGGTATAGACACCTTAATTTTGTATGCCTGAAAGTCCATCCGTACACTGTAAAAATGAAATTCTGTTTCAGGGTGTAATGTTTCTGGTAAGCGAATTTACACGTTTTTAGTATCCCATAATTGTTTCTTAAACATGCTTTCATACCCTTTTAGTTATACTTAAATTTTTGTAATATACCTAAAACAGCATGAATGCGCTGATACTAAATCATCCAGACTATTTTGTTTTTTGTTGAAAGTTTTTTGTTGACTTTAATTACAAATCTCTTAAGATTTACAAGACTTCAAAGAGAAGCTCCACTGCCATAAACTGAAACGCAGTCATATTAACACGATCAACCGACACTTGGAGACAGTATGACTTCCGACCATATTTTGTAACAGTGAACAACTTAATCTTAGTATTAATTAATCATGTCAATGATCACACAAATTAGTAATCATAATAAAATAATTACTTAAAAATTAATTATTTAGTAATTAATCGATCACAATATTAAGTAGTCAAAAAATTAACTACTGATTTATAAATACTTCTAGATGTGCATTCCCAACATCAAAAGATCTATTTCCCTCACAAATTTCAAACTTTAATTACAAATCTCTTAAGATTTACAAAACTTCAAAGAGAAGCTCCACTGCCATAAACTGAAACGCAGTCGTATTCACGTGATTACCTCACACTTGGAGGCGCAATCTGCGATGCACAGGTGAATTAATCAAACAGCCATTTATGATCATTGAAGAGGTCCTAAATAAAGTCAATAATAAATAGTTTATGACGTCAGACCATTAATTACTGTATTAACAAATCACAATATTAATGAATTACGTTATTCATTAATCTCATTAATTATTAATCACAATAAATAGTTACTTAAAAATTAATTATTTAATAGTTTAAAGTTAATGAATAATTGATCACAACATAAAGTAATTATTCACTGATTAATTAATATTTCCAGATAATGTGTCTTTCTGACATAGAAGCCCTTATCTATAAATCCATATTACTTAACATCCACTTTAATCCACTCACATTCATTATAATCCATCACTATAAATCCATTCCACTTCCATTTTCGCCAATCATTAATACACTACAAATTTCAATATTTAATTACATTGCAAATCTCTTAAAATCTACAAGACTTTGAAGTGAGGTCATAAACTGAAAAGCAGTCATATCCACACAATCACCCGACACATGGAGGCGCAATCTACAATGCAAAGGTGAATTTTTCAAACAGCCATTCGTTATCGTTGAAGAGGCCCTAAATAGAGCACATAGTAACTGGTGTATGACTTTAGGTTATAATTAATAACTGCTTTAATTAATCATAATAATTATTAATCACATTAATTTTTTATCACAATTAAGTAATTACTTTAAAATTAATTATTTATAGTTGAATTTAATAGTAAAATTTAATAGTCAATCGATCAAAACATGAAGTAATATAGAAATATAAATTACTCACTGAATAATCAATTACTATTTCTAGCTCGATCAAAACATGAAGTAATATAGAAATATAAATTGATCACTGAGCAATCAATTACTATTTCTAGCTCGATCAAAACATGAAGTAATATAGAAATATAAATTAATCACTGAGTAATCAATTACTATTTCTAGCTCGATCAGAACATGAAGTAATATAGAAATATAAATTGATCAGTGAGCAATCAATTGCTATTTCTATCTCAATCAAAACATGAAGTAATATAGAAATATAAATTAATCACTGAGTAATCAATTTCTAGTTCTAGCTCGATCTAAACATGAAGTAATATAGAAATATAAATTAATCACTGAGTAATCAATTACTATTTCTAGCTCGATTAAAACATGAAGTAATATAGAAATATAAATTAATCACTGAGTAATTAATTACTATTTCTAGCTATGCATTCCCAATATAGATGGATACACAAATCCATTTCACTTACAGATGTCAAACTTTAATTACATTACGAATCTCTAAAGCCTTCAAACGGCTCGACTGCCATAAACTGAAACGCAGTCCTATTCACACGATCACCCGTCACTTGGAGGCGCAATCTGCGACGCACAGGTGAATTAATCAAACAGCCATTCGTGATCGTTGAAGAGGCTCTAAATAGAGCCCATAATAACTGGTGTATGACTCCAGACCACTCCACCGGATGGGTCTGTCCATCGATCGGGACCCGGAATCACGAAGCAATAAACCGTCACGTTAAACACGCCGGATACGGCCAGAAGCGGACCCGTCTCGTAGTAGCAGCAAGTCCTTGACTTTGCAGGCCACGGAGTGTGACTTGAGTCACTCGCTCGTTACTAATGCACGCACTGGACTCAGCTTTTTTTTATGTTAGCTAAGGCCATAAAGGTATATGTGAGCATGAAGTTCCGATTTGAAACCTATGTGCAGTTGATGTGGGATAAATGAATAATTTTATTGTATGTAAACTCCAAAGAAATACATTTTGGAGATTGTTTGAACTTAATAGGAGGCACAGGATCTTTACGGGGTGGTAAATAGGAGTGATAGATAGGAGTGGTAAATAGGAGTGACATTAGAGACTCGAATAGCTAAAAGGAGTTTTATTGAATGTAAACTTGAAAGAAATACATTTTGGAGATTGATTGAACTTAATAGGAGGCACAGGACCTTTACAGGATGGTAAATAGGAGTGATAAATAGGAGTGGTAAATAGGAGTGACATTAGAGACTCGAATAGCTAAAAGGAGTTTATTGTGTGTTAACTTCAAGGAAATACATTTTGGAGATTGTTTGAACTTAATAGGAGGCACGGGACCTTTACGGAGTTGTAAATAGGAGTGATAAATAGGAGTGGTAAATAGGAGTGACATTAGAGTCTCGAATAACTAACAGGAGTTTTGCTGTATGTAAACTTCAAAAAAATACATTTTCGAGATTGTTTGAACTTAATAGGAGGCACAGGACCTTTACGGGGTGGTAAATAGGAGTGATAAATAGGAGTGGTAAATAGGAGTGACATTAGAGACTCGAATAGCTAAAAGGAGGAAGGAAAAGAAAGTAAATGAAAATAATCTTGTAAACAAAGGTTCTTTTTATACATCGGGAGCCTTTTGGGCTACTTCAGTCCAATAAATGAAAGGTAAAAGTGATAGTGAAATTTTAAAAGGAGTTTTATCAAAACATCAAATTTTTACATTGTACGCACTGTTACTACCAAACTATTAGTACAATATTCATAAAAATTTAACCATGTGTATATGTTGTGGCAGTCTATAACTTAAAACCAAAAGGTTAGATTTTTTTAAATTAATTTGTTTTTAAAGGAAAAATCTTGTAAATTTTTTTCCATTGTGAAATTTTTACAATTTATAAGTATTAAAAAATTCAGTCAATAATTTTTACCAAAATTTTGGTTTTAAATTAAAGACAGGTGTATTTTAAATACTGTTTCAAGAAGAATCACCCGATTTGAGATGAGTGTATTATGAAAATTATTGAACATAGAAACTTAAAATTTATTTTATATTACATGGCTAATCATAAAGTTTTTTTACAAACCAAATTAAAGGTGTTCAATGGGCCCACCTTTAGATACACGACATATGTCTATACGGTAGGCAAATTCATCCCGAATTTTTGCGAGCATGTCTGCATACACTGCTTCCACGGCTGTTATGCGTACACAGACAACCCGTGTCTTGGAATTGTTTAAACCATCGCCTAATGCTTTGAGAGGTAGGAACTTCAATCTACCAAGGTTTTGTGGACGAAAATCACGCTGAACGGTGGTTACGGACTCACTTCGCAAAGCGTAAAACACAAAATTATTTCTGTTGGGCAGTCACTCCTTTTACATACAATGTAGTGGCGGTCGAAAGAAGAGCGTAAGCGCTACTTGTCGGCCACTGTGTGAAACTCGAGATTTCCCTCTTTTTGCCTATACATTATTCGATCAAAACGGATTAAAAGATGAATAGTTATAATTTTTAAACCGGATGATTCTTTGATTTCTGTTGTGGAGTCGCAATCTTTACAAACAAGGTGGCGAGCGAAGGAAGAACGTAAGCGCTACTTGTCGGCAACTGTGTGAAACTCGAGATTTCCCACTTTCTGCCTATACATTATTCGATTAAAACGGATTAAAAGATGAATAGTTATGATTTTTTAAAATCGGATGATTCTTTTATAAACACCCTGTATATTACAATGGCCATTTTATTCCTGTGTGCATATTTTTATGTTTTATGGTGCGCGCAGGGATTTTAAGACATTCCGTATCTTAGACTCATATCCATTTTCTAAACATGTAATAAAAATATTAATTTACAAAGAAAATCTTTCATTTTTGCAGAGTATATAACTCAAAATGTGTTAATCAAATACCAATCGAAAACAACATTTCTTTTAGTAAGTTTATTAAAGTTTCATTAGCCCGAACGTGACTATGTTTTAAGCAATTTCGACAACCTTAAAGGTACTGTACCCCTCTTAATCTCGTCTAAGTGATATTACATTATCGAAGTGAACTGGCAATGTGCTGGCTTCGTGCACCAGCCTCCATTAGTGTAAACGGCGGTGGATTTGTCGGCGGCCGGCATCGAACCAGAGCCGATCATCACTGGTCCGCTGCCTTTGCCAACCGGGCCATCACGCCCATTAGAAATCGTTCTTTGGTTCTAGAAATCACATTTGTAGCACATACACAACATTTAAAAATATGGTTCTTTATGTAAACGCTTGTGATGTAAACGTCCTTCCTCAAACGCTTTGATTTTCAAGATTGCTAATTGACTGGGTTCATTCGATCGCTTTTGATGCCAAACCTGGACAGTGGCATTTGAGGGTATCAATTATTCATCGGTATTGAATGAACTCAATAGATGAATGGATAAACTCAAATATGAATGATGGATTACTAAAACATAAATTATATTTAATCTAATGGACTGAACGGCCATGACTATCAATGCACATCGAAAGTCATGATGAATTATTAACATTTTACCAATATTTGTATATTCGTCACGTCTATGGTTTATTATTGCAGTACCACCGGAATTTACATTTGAGCTTAAGGTATATTTAGCTTGAAACATCAATTTTATCGATACAATTAATTATAATTATTTGAAAGACTAGCTGAAAACCCGCACTTCACTACGGGGTACATTCAAATTAAATACAACGGTAATGTATGTAATTAATGCCAAAAAAATTAACAATATATATATATATATATATATATATATATTTATAAAAAATACGACGATCAATGTATACAATTGAAGTAAAATAAATATTTATAAAAAAATCGTAAGGTATATTTTTATAGACAAAATAATGTAGAAGAAAATATTCAAATTAAATTTAATAGGACATACTAAAGAATATAGTACAGTTAATATAGTACAGTTTGAGGAACATAATATCTTTTACTGTATTTTAATATTTTTTTGGATAATGTCCAACCGTTTGCCGCATTAGCAAGGAAAAAAAAATTTTTTTGGGTCTATTTAGTTGTTATGCATGTGACGATAAATTTATTTAAAGTGCCAGAAAAAGAAATCACGTGATCGGCATTTAATAAATTAAATTCTAAAAATTAATCTTTAAAAATTCACCAAAAATCAGGAAATGGAGGTAAAGATTCGAAAAAGATTTCATTTTAAAGGAATTTTTATGATCTTTCTTGTGATATAAATTTTATAACTCTCAAATTATTATTTTAAATGCAAACTTAAAAAAGTTACTAAAACAGCTTAAAAATTTAATTTTATAAAATCTAAGAAGAATTTTTCAAAAATCTTTCTTAGTGCATCCCTACACTATAAGAAGAATCGCCATGCAAATTTTCAGTCTTTTAGGTCCAGCGGTTTGTTCTGTGCATTGTATGTCAGTCAGTCAGTCAGTCAGTTACGGAACTGCTTTATATACATAGATTAGCTGAAAAATACTTAAACATTTCTAACCCATGTCAAATACTGATGGAAATTCGTTTATTTTGTTTTTATTCAATTCAATAGTTAGGGTATTTTTATAAAACTAATACCCGTAGTTTTTTTTCTGAAGTGAATAACAGGCAAGCAGACTCGTACACTTAATTTTATATGTTCTCTGCTTATTTTACACTCTCATGCTTTCAAAATTACATTAATGGGGTCCAGGACACATTTTAATTTTTTTTTATTTATTGAGTTAAAATTTTAAATTTTTTGTGATGGTTAGCCATATAGATTGTAAACAAAATCATATATAAAACTTCTCATAAACTGTTCTAAAAATTTTAAAATTTAAATTTCTTTTAAAAAGTGTGGTAAATAAAAATCGTTATTACTCGAAATATTATTTGTCGAATTTCAAATTTATTTTCATTCAATTAAACAGAAATATATATGTTTTAGTTTTGATTCAGCATTTTTAAAATATTAATTTTCTTTTAATTAAAAATATTTAAATTAAAAATTTCAAAAAAAAAATTTATGTAACTTATTTTTTTAAAATCATATTTTTAAAAGTAAATATTTTTTTCAAATTTGCTGAATCAAAATAAAAGTAAAATAATTGAAAAAGACATGTTCCAAGTTTGAACTATTTTTCTTTAACTTTATTGTTCTTGACTTATAACAATTTAAAAATAAGAAATGGTGAAAAAACCCATCAAGCGGAAAAACTCATTTACAGGTTTAAACACAGACTGGCTACTATTGGAATGTTGAAAAACAAAAATTAATATCTCCTGTTGTAATTAAGATAAACGCATGATTAAAAGTCATTTTAGGCGGAAAATAACACAAAATTTTTAATGCAATATAAAAATTCGAAAATTCGAAGAATTTTGTGTCCTGGATCTCTTTAAATTACACAAATTCTGATTCGTTCTCTGGGCACCCAAAAAGTCACCAAATGTCGCCAACATTTGTCGCTTAGCACGGAAAAATTCTCAAAAATATCACCTAAGGGTCACATATTGAAATTTAATGTTGAATGACTGTAAATAAACGGCATTTGACACAAAATAAATACAAATAATAAAAGAATAACTACAAACGCTCAGAAGTATTTACAGCTTTTCACAACATTATATTTTATGGACACCTGTTGCTTTGTTTTATGTTAGTCTTCTGATTTGAAGCAATCCATGGTGTTAAGGGATGTTTGAAGGCTTTGAATTTTAATTGTCTGATACCAATGAAATTTGAAAATATACATCAGGGTTGCCCAAACTTTTCCTGCGATGGAACACTTCGTAAATCCCAAAATTTAAACGGACATCTTGTTCATTTTGCAGGGTATGTAATAACACATAATGAATAAAATTTTTATACATGAAAAAAATCAGTTAATTATTTAGTGTTTAGTAATTATGCATGAATATTTAATTTTTTAGGCATTTTTGAGGATTAATTCGTCAAACATGTTTGAATTTCTTGTAGCCATTACTGGAAATAAAACAATTCAAGGTTCTCAAGGAACACCTATTAACTTTCCGGAGAACATAAATTAGGAAACTCTGATAAAGATGATGATTTAGCTAATTTTATTTACTTTATACTAATTGATATCCTTAGTTCCAATCCATATATTTTACCAACTGAATACCCGTGCTTCGCTACGGAGTATATTCAAATTGAATACAACGGTCAATGCATGCAATTAATGCAAAAAAAAATAATAATGTATTTATAATAAACACAACGGTCAATGTATGAAATTAATGTAAAAAAAATTAATTACAAAAATCATAACGGACATTTTTATAGACAAAATAATGTAGAAGGAAATATTCAAATTTAATACAACGGTCAATATATGCAATTAATTTCTATGTTTAATATCCATAAAGCATACAAATTTGAATTAAATTCTTAAAAAACTTCCATCTCAATTAGTCTACTGGTTAAATTTTATCTTTTACCGTATTTTAATACTTTTTTTATCAATTTATTTCTTTGTTATGCACATGAAGCAAAACTAATTTAAAGTATCACAAAAAGAAAGGAAACCACGTGATCAGCATTTAATAAATTAAGTTCTAAATATTAATCTTTAAAAATTTACCAAACATCAGAAAATGGAGGTAAAGATTCGAAAAAGATTTCAATTTAAAGGAAATTTTATGATCTTTCTCTTGATACAAATTTTATAACCCTCAGTTTATTATTTTAAATGCAGAATTTAAAGAATGTTAGAAAAACAGCTTAGAAATTTAATTTTAAAAAATCTAAGAAGACTTTTTCAAAAATCTTTCTTAGCGCACTCCTACACTATAAGAAGAATCGCTATGCAAAATTTCAGCCCTTTAGGTCCAGCGATTTGGTCTCTGCGTTATCTGTCAGTTAGTCAACCAGTCAGTTACGGAACTGTTTTATATATATAGATTACAAATTGAAAGAAAAATTCAGCATGATAAATTTGGCTACGTTTTAAAAAAGGTTTTATTCAAGTCTACTTAGAAGAAAACGGTACCAAGCTAACCTGCCTGCAGAATTTTAACCACAGCAATCATCGATGGTTATAATTTTTTTTCAAAGTTCTTTTAGAGTGCAGCTCGCAAATAACAAAAGAATTGGCTAAATATTTTTACATTCTTTTGCTCATTTCATTTCATGAAGTCTCGGAATTGAAAAATATTTCCCCAACACAAAAAACTTCGGCAGTATTGTTTCAGGAGAAAAATTTTGCTGCCGAAAATATTTTATGTTATCGACGAAAGATTTCTTTCAATGTTTTCAATTCGAAATCTCCGTTGTTGTTTTTAGTTCCGGATTCTTTGTAAAAACGAAAGAAAAAAAATATTTTTACTGAGAAATTGTCTCAAGTGTTTTTACAAGACGCTAGCAGTTTTAAAATTAAACTAGTTGGTACCCGTCAAAACATTACTGCTGGATAGTAAATAAATTTATTAATACACAAATTATACTCAACACATCAATGCCAAAATGTTGAAAATCATAATATTAAGAATAGAGAAATACACTTAAAAAAATTGCTATTGAACCAATAAAAAGAAATATGGTTACTCAACAGTGCGAAATGAACAATTTCCGACAGGTTTAATCCTATACCTCACAAACATAGTTTAAAAAAATATATTTTAGGTAGTCTGTTCTAACGAAACTACCGCGGGTTATTAACGTAGGATTACTTATCGCTACTTACATCTTTCTTTTTTTTCTTTTTTTTTTGGGGGGGGGGATGCATTTTGGTACTTTTCTGTTTAACTGTTTACTGCTACTGGGTTTGGCGCGCTGCCAAAATTATAACTCGCGACGCAGGACAATTTTTTCTATCCGGAGGACCGTTATTGAGGAACGTAATCCCACATTAAAAGAAAAATGGCAGAGGGAGAGCTAGAAAGATTCCTAGGAATCAACAAATTAACTTTTTTATGCGGCCTCGTACTTAGTAAGTATCTAAAGCCAAATTTCAACATGTCACTGAACATGCGTAGAAACAAATTAATGTGTTTATGCAGCTCTCGTGCTTAGTAAGTCCCTAAAGCCAAATTTAAACATGTCACTGAGCATGCGCAGAAAGCAATTTTTTTAAATTGTGAATTATAACTAGTTAATAGAAATTACGGTTACAAAAACCAAATTTGACACATCTATAGATTAATTTCTTTCGTTTAAGATCAAAATGAAGTAAATTAATGCAGTAGTTTTCTCTCGCGGACAGCCCAAAGAAACGGTTTAGCAACTTAAATATATAGAGGCAAAAAGTAATAATATAAAGTAAAATAATAAAAGTATTTCCAAATTATTGTAATCCATATTGTTACATTTTGAGATATTGTTGCTATTCTGTTCGTAGATGTCTAACAATGTCTAACAATTTCATAAAAGACAATTCTTAAGTAAATTAATCGCTGATGAAAAAACACTAGTAGGTTCAGATTTACTCTATTATGTCCATGGAAGAATATTATTAATGAAATGAGGTATTTCCGACTAGAGCAAAAGTTTTGCCTATTCAGTAATATCACAAAATTTTTCTACTCTTAAGGTGATGAAATCGTATTATTAATTTCATGAGTTATTACTGACATGAGCAAAAGTTATGCCTATTTCGAAATATTGCAAAATATTTTTAGCTTAAGGTTATGAAATAATATTATCGTTCATATGAGTTATTTCTGACTATAGCTTATGTTTAAATTACTTTGTAATATTATAGAAAAAATTTATGTTTGATGTCATGAAACAATATTATTAGTTAACTGAGGTATTTATGACTACAGCAAATATTTTCCCTATTCAGTAATAATGCAGAATTTTTCTACCCTTAAGGTCATAAAATGATATTATTAGTTAAATTAATTATTTCTGACTACAGCAAATTTTTACCTATTCAATAATATTACAGAATTTTTCTTCTCTTAGGGTAAAAAAATCGTATTATTAATTGAATGGATCTTTACTGACTTGAGCAAAAGTTTTTCATATTACGTAATATTACAGAATATTTTTTCGCTTAAGGTTATGAAAGAATATTATCGGTCAAATGAGTTATTTCTGTCTAAAGAATATGTTTAAATTATTTTGTAATATTATAGAATATTTTGATGCTCGAGGTCATAAAAGAATATTATTAATTGAGTTATTTTTGACTAGAGCAATTGTTTTACCTATTGAGTAATATTACAGAATTTTTCTACTCTTAAGGTCATAAAATCGTATTATTAATAAAATCAGGTATTACTGACTTGAGCAAAAGTGTTGCCAATTTCGTAATATTACAGAATATTTTTTTCGCTTAAGGTTATGAAAGAATATTATCCGTCAAATGAGTTATTTCTGACTTGAGCAAATGTTTTACTTATTCTGTAATATTACTGAATTTTTATACTCTTAAGATCATGAAATCGCATTATTAATTAAATGAGAAATTATTGACTTGAGCAAAAGTTCTACGTATTTCGTAATATTTCAGAACATTATTTCGCTTATGATCATAAAAAAATATTGGCAGTCAAATAGTTATTTCTGACTAAAACAGAGGTTTCAATTATATTGTAATATTATTTAATGTCTTTATGCTTGAGACCATGAAATAATATTATTAATTAAAAGAATTGTTTTTGACTAGATCAAATATTTTACCTATTTAGTATATTATAGAATATTTTCACACTTAAGGTCATAAAAGTGTATTATTAATTAAACGACTTATTACTGACTTGAGAAAAAGTTCTACCTATTTCGTAATATTACAGAATATTATCTCGCTTAAGGTCATAAAAGATCAGTCAAATATTTATTTCTGACTAAAGCAAATGTTTCAATTATTCTGTAGTGTTATTTAATACACTAAAGTGCCACTGAATTAGGGATAGCAAAGCCTATGCAAATTGTGTAGCACTTCGCATCATGTATGCGCAAGTGCTGGCGCTGTGGTAACTGCATATATAGCGCGTACTGTGGTTGTTCTGAATTAGTTGTTGGAATTGCCAGTATGGGTAAACTGCCTGATTTAGACGCCTTAGATCGCGGACAAATCGTAGGTGCGCGAAGCATGGGCCATTCAATTTCCGAAATTGTCAGACAGCTAGGATTTTCAAGGTCGACAGTGTCAAGAGTATACCAAGAATACATGGATGGTGGAAAAAAACTAGCGATCGGGCAAACTGCAAAGGACAATTAGCATTGACAGTGCGTGGTGAGAGACGGCTCAGGCGTATTGTACGTAGCCAGCGAAGCCAAACATTAGCTCAAATTACCACCTAGTTTAATGACGGTGCCAGTCGTACAGTCAGTAAACGGACTGTGCAACGCTCGCTTCACCATATGGGTTTCGGGAGAGTCGACCTACAAGAGTACCATTGCTCTATACTCGCCATCGGGCTGCGCGTCTTGCCTGGGCAAGACAGCACAGAGACTGGAGTGTAGAGGACTGGAAACGAGTAGCATGGAGTGATGAGTCTCGATTTCGACTACTTAACGCCGACGGGAGGCTGAGAATATGGCGTCAGGCTCATGAAGCCATGGATTCTGCATGCCTGGCTGGAACTGTACAAGGGCATGGGGGCTCAATCATGATCTGGGGTGTTTTTTCGTGGCACAGTTTGGGATCTTTGGTGCGTGTACCAACCTCCCTCAATGCAATTCGGTACGTAGAGTTGCTGGGTGATCACCTCCATCCGTTTATGCTGTTCTGTTATCCGCACGGTAATGGAGTTTTCCAGCAAGACAACTGTACCTCTCACAAGTCCCGGTTGGCTACTGGCTGGTTGGATGAGCATTCCTCTGACTTCTCTGTCATGAATGGGCCACCTAGAAGCCCAGACTTAAATCCTATTGAGCATCTTTGGGATGTTTTGGAACAAGGCGTGAAAGGCCATCACACAGCACCAAAGAACCTTACTTAATTATGGACAGCTTTAGCCAATATTTGGCAAGCCATTCCCGTGGAACGTTTCCAGAAACTTGTTGAATCTATGCCTCGTCGTGTGGCAGCCGTTATCAAGGCCAGAGGAGGCCCAACTCGTTACTAGGTAGGTATCCCTAATTCAGTGGCACTTCAGTGTATATTTATACTTGAGATCATGAAAAAATATTATTATTTAAAAGAGTTATTTCTGACTTCATCAAATATTTTATCTATTTAGCAGTATTACAGAATATTTTTTACACTTGAGGTTATAAAACCGTATTATTAATTAAACGAGTTATTATTGACTAGAGAAAAGTTTTGCCTATTTTGTATTATTACAGATTATTATTTCGCTTAAAGTTATGAAAAGTGTTATTAATTTAATGAATTATTTCTGACTAGAGCAAATGTTTAAATTGTTTTTTAATATTATAGAATGTCTCAATGCTTCAAGGCTTCAAAAATTATTAATAACTAAAAGAGTCATTTCTGTCTAGATCAAATGTTTTACCTATTTAGTAAATATTATAGAATATTTTTACATTTAGGGTCACAAAAGGGTATTATTGATTAAATATGTGGAATCGCATCCGCTGAAGGAGTGAAGAAATAATCTATTTTCTTTAACTTTGTTTGACATTTTGAAGTGTGTCGGGGGAATAGAAGACGGTCTCGGACTTTCCTTTTCCAGGCCTCATCAAAAACAACCGATCGCTATTAGGAGCTAATGCAGTAAGAATTACTAGAAGATCTATGTCTTCTCCTACCACAATCACACATTCAGAGAGTGTAGAATTTTCTATAGCCATTCTGACAATGGTTGTGTCGGCATCCTCTGCAGCCTGTTCGACAGAGATGTTTTCATCGGCAAATTTTTGAATTTGCATTGAGATGAGTCGTTTTTTGTTCCCTTCATTCGAGATAAACTTTTCTTTTGACATTGTTAGTAACATTGTATCATCGATTTCAACGTTTGCTGCAATATACTTGTTCCTTCTAAGGTAATCTGCAGATTTTGTTCTCTTCTCTGTAGGTCTTCTGGATAGCCATCAAATACTATGACTGATCGCGCCCCGAAGTATTTTTTACATACTCCACATATTTGTTGAGAACTGAAGAGAAGTTTTCTCTCAACTCCCACGGTACTCGGGGAAGTAGAAACCCGCCGTCAATCACATAGAGAGCACTTCTGATGTTTGGCGGAGTGTCCACCGGTCCAAACAAATCATAGTAAACATGTTTACGTGATTTTTTCATCATTCCTTGTTCATCAAATAAAGATGGTGGGCAAGGTACCTTTTCATATGGAAAGTAATTTCTGAGTTCGGATTCTATTTTTTATGAAATGCAATTCTCCTGAAAATGGTGTATGGGTCTATTGACACTACTTCGTCATGCAACTTCACACTTCTGGTGAAGCCTCTCATTGGTAACACTCTTTTCTTCCTGGAAAACTTTACATGACCAAAATTGCTTCCGATAATGGTTTCGAGACTGAAATTTCCGATTTGGTCTTACAGATGGCAATTTACGTTTTTATTCCCCACAACTCCGGTAGACAGAGATATTGCGTACTCCCCAATTAGAAAGGGATTGTGGCAAAGGAACCAATCTACGAATTTATTGCAGTCACTATTATCTCTAGTTATCTGGGTAACCTTGCGTCTACATGTTGTTCAGTAGTGGAGAATGAAACACCACAGAAGATCGCCACCTGCTGGGATATCTCCATAACTGTAGGCATAGTCGCAACCCATTTAGCCAATGTGCTGTCCGTTATTCCTCTTCCGTGAGTCAAACCTCCAGTGCTTTTCATAGCTCTCATCAAGCTTGTTTCAATGGTCATATCGGACCACAGCCCTGACCAGAATATATTAGATCTTCTTATAGTGAAAAAGCCATTTGTCACAAACATTTCATGATCCTTGGGAGTCAGACGGGAACCTAGTTCCAACATATCATGAAGGTATAAATGGCATGATTTTGCGTATAAAAAATGCCCACTGGAGTGAAAGTAGGGTAGCATTTGTCTTATGCTTTGAAGATGCAGGCATCAATCACCGGATCTTTCAGCTTGGACAAATTTCCTTGATTGTCTTTGACATTTTGAAATACTGGATCCATAGCCTAGCTGTTGTTCCTCTAGACACTAACGTTTCAAATTTGTTTGAAAATTTGTCAAGGATATATTTTACTTCAGGGGCATCAATATTGGCAGAAACACTGTCACTCATTATGTCACTCATATGCTTGAAAATAGCTGACTGTTCTTCCTCTGCTATATCCAGCATGGACCAGACAACATTGCTTATTGCAAGGTGAGCCAAAATATGCGCCCGCATAGCTCTGGAGTAGGCATGTCCCGTCAACATCTTGTTGGTTGATGAAGTTGCGTAAACCTCGCTAAACAATTCCTGTAACCCACTGCCATCCATTGTGAAACCGATAGCTCCCTTAAATGACCTGAGTAGATGGAAACCGCCGAGCCTGACGATTACTGAACTGATTTCTGAATCAGGACCTGATTAAGCTACAATATCTCGTGCCTTTATATAAAGGGGTTGATTAAAAGTTACGAAACAGTTGTCCTGTTCAAGTGATTTGCATTTATTTCCAGCATAAAGCAGTGCTGAGTAAATCGCATCATAGTTGGATGGCGGGGCATTGTATGAACGGTAGGCACATTATGCCTGATTTTGAATAAGTTCGATCCTTAGTCACCTTCTCCATAAATCCATTCCAACCTGGAACGTTCCTACGTTCTTGATATTTGCCGTACGCCCACATAAAATCAGTGGCCAAAAGCTTTATTTTGAAACTAGGCAATTGTTCGTCAAGGTTGAGTATGTGAATATTACAGAACCCTGCATTGGCTACTTTTTGAAAAGCAACGACTGGTATTGTCTCAAATTCTTCCAAAGTTCCTGAACCAGGGATCTTTTGTACTCTTTCCATGGTGGTCCCTTTGGATTTCAAGGCTCAGGTGTAGTGCACTGGATGCCTGCCATTGCGTGGAATGTATTGGTCCCATCCAGAGTGCCAATGTTTACATCAGCATTATCAAAGACAAACTGTGTGAACGATTTCGGTGGTAGAACATGTTCAAAAGGTTGTTTCAAGCATGAAATTTCGTAATGTCGCACTTCATTATATGTGCAACAAAATCCAGTCGCTGAAGCAATTTCGAATAGATTCCTTGAGCCATATTTCCGGTTAATCAGAACCCCTAGGCCAACATGAAAGGCTGATCGAAAGGATTTTGGTCGTGTAGCACCAATAATTGTGTGGGTGATAGATGTAATTTTGGTTTTGACCTTATCATCTTCTCGGCACTTATTAGGGGCAATGGTTGATCTTTGGAATAACCCAAGTGATTCTGGTATGTCCTCTTCAATATTATATAAAAAATTGTTGGGTGCAGGATAGGTGGTAAAGTTGTATATTCTTGAACGAATGTCCTAGCGGATAATGGCGAAGAATGCACCTGTCTTTTGGGCGACACTCATTCTGTCCTTTGGGGGATGTTGGTTTTTGGTTCGGCAACAGGAATGAAAAAGTAGACGACGTTTTGTTGAAAATTGTTGTACCGGTGTTCTCATATACGGTCGGGCACAAGATTTGATACTTTGCGATATCCAAATGTACTATTTGTTTCATATAATACATTTTACATTGAGAAAATAAGGTTTAAAACTCCAAAACACGATTTTTTTGAAAAATGAGAAAAAATTGTCGTTCTTTGAACTCGCATATCTTCCTAACAACTTCACGTAATTTCAATGTATGGTGCTTATTCGACGCAAAATTTAGTGTACTTCAATTTATAAATTTGTAACATTTTCCTAGAAATGCATCGTTTAGGAGTTATTAGTAAAAAACTGAAAAAGTCCGAAAATTTCTAGGTTTTTGGGGACACCCCCCCCCCCCCATAGAGCACAAGCAGAAAATTAGTGCAAACTTCAATAAACTCTATTTACATGCAAATGAAAAGTTTAAAACCGTGTTTCCAGCTTTCCGAGAATTATTTCGTCTACACCCCCTTTTTTGGCCTATGTTGCCTGGCCTGATATGGAAGAGCACTGCTTTGAGACTACGTTTGGACGAGTCAATAAACACGCACCTCTCTGATGGATTATGTTTATGTCGCAATGCCTGAAATAGGCAATACACATCACAGCAATATATGATGCCTTCTTTCTCCGCAAAATAGCCTACAAAATGACCTTGTCATCTTCTAAATAAATTTAATTTTTCACATTTCTCTTATAGATTCCGACATTAAAGCTTAGAACCAAGTAATTCTGAGCCTGTTTGCGAGAGTTTTAAGTCCCGTACAAGATCGTTAAGCTCTGCCTGTGTGATTTCATGATGTGAACACGTCATAGCTGTAGATAGTTGAAAGTCGGGATCTTGAAGGTTTGGGTCATAAGAGATGTCTTCCTCTGAATCAACAGTATATTTATCTAGAGCTGTAGGTATAAGTAGATCTTAAGAATGAGGAACTGGTCGCATAGCGGAATGTAAGTTTGGATACTGAATAAAATATTTGGATTTTGAAGAAAATCCCTTGACAGCTGTCAAACAAAAGTAACAATCCGTTACGTGATTGGTCGGTTCTCGCCAAACCTTAGGTACCTCAAATTTCAATATACTACGTTTTCCTTGTAACCAGTTTCTCAGATTCGCTGAACATGAATTGCAGTATATATGGGAAGTCCAGGATTTGTCATGGTCCCCAACTCTACATCCAAAGTACAGTTCATAAGTACAAATTTCCATTGCTAAAATGTAAATTTTGGGGAAAATGGTGCGTGGTAAACAAAAAATAATTCAGATTCGTTATTTTCAGCCAAAAATATACAAGTAACAAACAATTTCATCTGAAGGATAATTTTCATGGTGTACAGTGTAATCTGAAACAAAATATTAAACAAAAATGAACTGTAAAAAAAGTCAATATAATCTAGAAATGTCTAGTGACTTTTGAGCCACCCTGCATATATATATATATATATATATATATATATATATATATATATATATATATATATATATTTATTTATATTTATATTTATATATATATATATATATATATATATATATATATATGTATTATAAAGAGAGAGAGAGAGAGTGTGTAAGTCAATAGAGATTTTGTTTCAGTGGGTTACAGCACTGCGGGTTAATGAATCTTCAATAACTACTCTTGTAATACCGCAGTGAATGTATGCCCGTGTTAACCCAGTCGTGACAAGTTACGTCCTTTGGCCGGATAATGGCTGCTCGGACCTTGATCTACCGCCATGTCCTTTAGTCAGCGTAAATCGGAGGAAACAAGCTGTGTCAGAAGAGGAAAAGATTTTCACTTTTCCTCGACAGGCGCTAATAAGGTCGTGTGTCACAAACACACACACACACACCTCCCATGGCAACAACAATTGCGGTGTTTGTTGAAAGAGTTCCTAATAAAGGTCAAGCGTGAATCGGTCATTTTCCTTAACGAATCGACAAGCGTTGGCCATTTTTTTCCCTCTTTATAAGTTGCTGAAATAAACCGCTTTGTCTGAAAAGATGTAAAAAAAAGACAGTCGTAGTTTTATATTTTTAGCTAAGTTTAAATAATATTCATTCTCAATACAAAGTTGCCCTCTAGAAGCAAAATTATACTAGATCTCTAGCAGATATTTCTAGTTCGAATTTTCATTGAAAACTTTTCTTGCCATCATAACTTCAGTTTTACTTCATATATATATATATATATATATATATATATATATATATATATATATATATATCAATATATATATATATTGTTCTGTATCGCTTTATAAATTAAATATTATAATTAAAATATACAGAGAATCAAATAAGTTTATAAATTTTTTCTCCACCTATTGTTTAAGTTTGATGAGTGTCATTAGATTTAATTTTCGCGCGGACTAATTGTGGTGGCATTCATGAAAGTTGAGCAAATTATAAATCATGTTTTATGTACTATAAATGAAACGTACAGTTATTTAATTTGTTTTAGTGTTTTATTGACTGACAATTTTCAATTTATTTTAATTCTTTTTCATGTTGATAGACTGACTCAAGGTAAAGTTCTTTTAATTAAGCTTTGTTTAGTTTTTTATTTTACCCCCTTATAATTTTTAAGTTTTTATACGCTTAAATTTCCTTTTTTATAAATATATTTTAAATTATCGCTTACTGGTTTAAAACACAAAAGTGCTCCACGAAAATCTTAAAGAAATGGCATTAAGACTTTATTCAGTTTCATTCAAGAACAGAGACGATTTTTACTCACTTTTTCCGAAAGGAATATACTGATAAGCGTACCCCCTGGGGCTCTCCTCATATACTAGGTACCCGGATGTGAGGGGAGTCATGAGCCCTGGAGATGCGTTCGGCAAATAAGAAGCAGAGATGATGAAATCGAAGGGGGCCCCGTAGAATGGACTAAGAAGATTATAAAAAAGGCTGGACACAAAAAATAGGGGACTTTTTGTCTAGGTGAGGATTTTTCTGGCTGACTTGCTGACTCGCTGTCTCTTTTTCTTGATCCATGCTGCTTGTTTTTGTGCCTACTGAAACTTCGAAGAACGCCATGATGAAGAATTTTGAGTAAAGACTTTGGAGCTAGAGTAGTGACTCTCCCGATGCACTAAGACCATTTGAGCACGGAAGTGGCCTCGAGGTTATTAAGCTATCCCCTAAGATAAGTTTCCTTTTTAATTTTATTTTAGCCATGGCATAATTTAAATAAGTTTTTTTCTGGTTCTTTTAATAATTTTTTGGGGGTCAGTCAATCACTCTCTTTTTTACTGTGGCCATTTTTTTCTTAAGGATGTTCAAGGTGATTCTTAATAATTTCTATACGAGAAAATATAATCTATGCTATTTTAAATACAAGTAGAATGAGGTTGTCATTAAATAGTATTTGTATGATGAATTTATAAGGAAGATGTTCAAGTGAACTCCTAATAATTTTAATATAGGGGATATTATTTAATACTATCATTATTACAAGTAGAATGGGTCATTATATGTTTTTGTATGTTGAATTTATTATGAAGTTAAAGCAATGAGGGGGAAATCATTACTAAATTCTATTGTTTAAAGTAAAGTGAAAAGATTTTATTAATTTAATTTATGTTAAAAGAAATGAATAAAATTTTTAGTTTGTTCCCTCAGTTAAATTTGTGTCTGTCATGTTTTGTGAGTAATTATTTGTGAATTTCTCTTAGCCATTGGTTCTCGGTTATTTTTTTAGTTTGGAGAATTAATACACAACGCAATACTCACCACTTTACGTTTTAATAATAAGAATTAAGTTAAAATAATTAATACTTCTTTGGTTTCAATAAATAATTAGTAACAAAAGTTTTAGATACAACAATCAATATATATATATATATATATATATATATATATATATGTGTGTGTGTGTGTGTATGTATGTATATATATATACAGCAACCACCGCTTATAGTGATCAGTGGTTATAAGAATCAACCGTTTATAAGAATCAATATCGCAAAAACAAAAGCAAACGTATTATTTCCATGTTAAAATTTTCGCTTTAAAGAATCAATCCACCGGTTTTAAGAATCAGCTTACACTCTTCGCTTTCCTTTCATTTTTTCAAAAAAGCAACATAAACCCTCAAAAGGCACGAAGTTCTTTCTTTATATTTTTTAAAGAAAGAGTGATAAGATGGGATGGAATACAGTCGTAAAATGCGTTCCTTTCTTTGATAGACATAACATAATAGTTTCCCTTTAAACACTTTAGAACATCAATGTCCTATTAGACTGACCCGGGGGAATCTTTAGCTTCCCTGGTCCAATTAATTTTTTTCCACTGGCAAGCAAAGACAGGAATTTTTTTTTCCCACCTGGTTGCGGCTTCCTGGACCCTGGAACACATAAATCTTCGAAGTGTCCACTATGACTTAGGCAAACGTGACATTAGTAGATTAAGCACGTTATCAAACCGTGAAACGTAAGCTAGAAGGTGAATCTTCGTCTGAGACTATTGGTATTGAAAGAGGTATAAACAGCCTCCAGAAAACTTCCTTTCGTCAAACTACCATAGAAAACTTTTTCTTGCTCCCTTCCTGTAGTTGAAATGTTAAAATTGTTAAGCAGGTCTGTTGTAACGGATATTGGATTTTTTTCTTCTCTTACTATAATTATGTGTATCTACTTATAACTCTAGAAATTAAGTTGTACACTGCTGGCCACCCAAATTGCAACACCAAGAAAGACAAGAGATATCACAACAAAAATTATTTTGTAGATAACATGTTGACCAAGTATCAAATGATTAAATTTATAGGTTCCTGCCAAAATCAGTAGCCAGAGTAGCCACCATTGTTGGAGATCACCGCTGCCACACGCCTCGGCATTGATTCAAAGAGACTTTGGATGAGTTCTTGGGGTACAGCAGACCAAGCAGCTTCCACACGTTGCCAAATTTGATCTGCTTTGGCAGCTGGGGATGGAATCTGGGTCAATCGTAGAGCAACCATGGACCACATGTTTTCTATCGGCGAAAGATCCGGAGAGCGAGGCGGCCATGGAAGCAATTTAATCTGGCGATTGACGAAGAACCTTTGGACAATGCGTGCCACGTGTGGTCGCGCATTATCCTGTTGAAATATGGCTGTGGGCAAGCCCTGAAGGTAAGGAAGGACAACTGGCTCCAACACCTCGGAGATGTAGCGCTGGCTGTTTAAAGTACCGGCGATGCGTACTACAGGTGTGCGAGAGTGATATCCAATACCGCCCCATACCATAATACCCGGGACAGGACCAGTGTGGCGGTGCATAACGCAGCTGTTCAGCATCCTCTCTTCACGGTGTCTCCAGACTCGAATGCGACCATCGTGGTGTTGCAGACAGAAGCGTGACTCGTCAGTAAAGACAATTTCATTCCATTCTGCTGTCCACATCCTTCTGTCATCGTACCATTGGCGGCGGAGACGTCTGTGGTTCTGCGTCAAGGGTAGACAATGCAATGGACGTCTTGCGGACAGACCACTCTGCTGTAAACGGCGTCGAATGGTACGCGCAGACACTAGATGATGTGTTACAGACTGCATGTGCTGTGCTATGGTTCGTGATGTGACTGAGCGATCCGTCACTGCCATGCGCACAATTTGCCTGTCATCACGTGAAGTGGTGCGCTGAGGTGGATGCGATCGAACACGCCGGTCCGTCGTACCCTCCTGCATCCAACGATCACAGATCCGCATTACAGTTGTTTGGTTTCGTCCAACACGACTACCGATTTCCCTGAAAGATAATCCTCAGTCTCGGTAGGCCACTATCCTTCCTCTGTCGAACTCGAATACTTGATCAAAAGATGATCGCTGTTTTCAACGAGGCATAATTGATCGTTTTTTTTTAAAAACCACAAGAAAATTACAATTGCCGAACTTGAAATCGTCGGAATCTCCAAGCCTTAAGTAGCGCTTCGAAGTGGCGCCACAGGCGCGCGTGATGTGCGTCTCCGCTGAAATTCTAATCATTTGCATATCTCACCTCCGCTAACGCATGTTGTAAATTTCATGTTATTTGCATGTTTTCTTCAGGGTGTTGCATTTACAGTGGCCAGCAGTGTATTTTTAAAATTATAAAAAATAATTTTAATAAAAGAAAATTAACGTAAATGAAAGAGAATTTTATGGTAAATTATCTAATATACGTATGTATATATGATAATATATGTAGGGGAAACCCATGTACCTAGGGCCATCGTGTACCTAGGGCCACCATGCTTTATTTAAATAATTATTATTTTACAGCATTTTTACTCATTGGAGTGAGTGACAACATTGTTTCAAATCACAACAGCCATTTTTAATGAAAGCAAGAAGAAGCTATAGTGAAATAGAAAAGAAAGTCTTGATTTGATGATAAAAACTAAATTTTTTCACTTCAATTTGAAGTCTTATTTTGTGAAATTAAGTGCAAACTTATGTTTTAATGTATAGCAGATATTTTTTGTAATCATTAAAGGAAAAAATGATATAAAACAAATTTTGGTTTCTGCAGGTCTTTGGCTATGGAAGCCATTTTGCCAAAAACAACAACATCTTGTACCTAGGGTCATAGTCTTGTCTTGTACCTAGGGCCATGGCCTCTGGTAGAAAAGGGGTGGACAAAAACTTGGCAAGTGTAGAATTCTCACTGATACCCCCAAGAAAAATGAAAATCAAGCGCAATTATTGAAAAAAGTAATTGATAAAAAAAGGTTACGAAATCTGTGTTTGAAACAGAACATTTATGTAGGATCATTAAGAAGACAATGGAGAAAAAACATACATTAGAAAGTGATGAAATAATAAACATTTCTTCCTTTAATACATTGCCTACAATTAAAATTTTTCCTTACGAAGATTTTAGAAGTTGTCCATGAAAGAAATAATGGATACAAATTGTTTTTTATATTGTAAACAACAATTTCAGTATTTGGAAATAACTGGCCCTAGGTACAATAGTGTTACTGTACCTAGGGACATTTGTAATATTTTTTAAATTTTCAATATCATTTACAAGTTTTTTTTCTACACTTGATGTGATTTTTATTTAAAGAGAATAAAGCACGTAATGTATACAAAATATTTTTATTATTGTAAGTTAGTTATAAGTAAAGATACTGCCATTTGAAAATAGCCGGCCCTAGGTACAAGGGTTTCCCCTATATATGAGTGTGTGTGAGTCTATCCAAAAACCTAAATTTCGGCTATAAGAATCAAGCTCTTATAAGAATCAAAAACAGTAATAACAAACGTGATTCTTATAAGCGGAAATCACTGTATGTATATATATATATATATATATATATATATACATACACACACACACACACACATACATACACATATATATATATATATATATATATATATATATATATACATATATATGTTTAATTATTTACTTATTTATTTTTATATGTGTGTGTGATAGTTAATTACTTTTCTTTTATAGAAAAGCACACGATTTAAAGTTCTTTACTTTTAAAAACATTTAATACTCTGTTTCAAATTTTCCGAAACGTTTAACTGCAATGTAGAAGCACCCAGACGGGCAATTTAAAAACTGGCTAACATTCTTCCCCCGAGCGGAAACAGGAAGCGCATTCAACAGCTACATTTGTAATTTATTGTTTTTAAAATGAGATTCCCCTCACGAGGCACGCTTATGTAAACAATCAGATATATTTTAGAGGAGAACATATCTCAGACGTCTTCCAAAATATTTGTTTCTTCCTTCCCCTATAGAAAATAGTTTCCTTCGGGAATTCACTGAAAATCCTCCTTATATATGAAATAATAAGTGTAAAAAATTTGCTTAATGTGGAGCGACATTTTTTTTTTTTTTTTTTTTTTTTTTTTTTTTTGTGTGTGTGTGTGTGTGTGTGTGTGTGTGTAATATATCCATTGCATCTCGTTCTTAAAATATAACCTGAAAAGGAAAACTATCTCATATTTTCATGGCTGGAGCTAGACTCAGCCTGAAAGGAATTAAAATTTTGAAACAGTCGGGTCCAATCGTTTTATTAGAGCGCTAAAAATTACGTCCATCCATGTCAGATGCTCGGAAGCGAAGATACCACCTTTCAACCTTAAACGCGAGAGACGAAAAAAAACAGGTAGCTGTTATTTTGTACAGTCAGCAGAATATTGGGGCTGGCGATGCGAACCCACACCTTTCTCGAGACGTATACGAGTGTAGGAATGCAACGCTTGCTACTAATTCGAAGTTCTGTTGCTAAGGGCTTTTAAGCGATAAATTGAGATTACTGCGCATTGAATTTAGGAAAGGGAATTTAAATGCTAAAATGGATTACCCAATATTTAATTTATTATATATATATATGTGTGTGTGTGTGTGTGTGTGTGTGTGTGTATGTACGATCATTAAGAATATTTAAGAATAGAGAAAAATTGATAACTGACATAAAGCACAGAAAAAAGAACAATACACAAAACTTTACAATTAGTTAAATAAGATTTATTTTGTTAATGGAATTTATAATAATACTACTGCGATGCAATGGGAATTAATTTTCTATAATAAGCTAGAATTTACTTACCAAAAATGGTGTTGTTGAATAGTTAAGGATATCCATTAGTTTTTTGTCATAAATACGTTTTAAATAAAATGCTATAATGTGATTTTGCAAAAAAACCTGGATGTTCTGATTTTTAAAAAATAATTGCAATTTCTCAAAAGAAGGAAAGAATAGGATAACATAGAATAGTAGCAAAAAGCGTTTAAGACAAATTCCAATATGAACATAGAACAACTAACCAAAGAAACAATCAGAATAGAAAATTACCCAAAATGCATCAGTGTTTTCAATGAATATAATAAATAATAAAATTCTATTAAGTTTAAAGCAATTGATGTTTAAACAAATTATTCCAAAAATTCTTAAAAATAAAGAAAGAAATTTATCAATTGTAACATTAATCATTTAGCTGTTAATTCTAATGCACAATAAATATTATTTTTAGAACATAAACAAAACAATTTTACAGGTGCTGCCATCTTTGACAGAAAGTTGAAGCATTTCTGAACTCTATATATATATATATATATATATATATATATATATATATATATATATATATATATATATATATATATATACAGTGGACGCTCGTTAATTCGAACTCGGTTAATTCGAACTTTCGGTTAATTCGAACTAATCCAAAGGCCCCAAAAATCTTGTATTGGAGTTAATGTTAAAAATATCTCATTAATTCGAACTAAATTTTTATCACTTCGGTTAATTCGAACTAAAAATTTGACAAAAAAAATCTTTTTCCGCGTTTAATAGAGAAAATACACATTGTATTTATTATTTTGTGTGTCAAAATTTCTTTTCTGTGTAAAGAGGCCCATGCCTGCATTCCTAGACTATTGCATGTCCGCTAAAACGTTAATAGCTATTGTCCTTCTTATTATTGCTAAACGGAAAAAGCAATTTTCCTTTATTCGGATCGATTTTCTTAGAATTTCAGAAAAACTAGTCTTTACTATAGATTCTAGGGTGCTGCGTCAGTTATAACTGCAGTGCAGACAAGTTAATGTGGTCTAGCTTTTTTTCCTCATTGTGTGGTGTGAACGTGTAAAAATTCAGGATGTCTACACGTGGAAAGTACAAAACCCTAACTCTGAAGACAAAGGTAGAAATTTTAAAGAAAGTAGAGAATGTCGAATGTAAAACAAAGTTAGCAGCTAATTATAGAATTTTAAAAAAATGCCTTGTCAACTAATTTGAAAAACAAGGAGTCAATTTTAGATTCATGGGAAAAATCAAAATTTGCTAGAAGAAGGAAACGCATGGGAAATGCGTCACAAGAAATTCTAGAAAAAGCTCTACTGCTATCGTTCCAGGATGTTAGATCTCAAAATTTTCCGATAAATGGACCCCTAGTGCTGACGAAGGCTGATGAATAGGCAATTCGAAATGGTATTGAAGATTTTAAATGCAGTGATGGATGACTTTCTCGATTTAAGTCAAGGCACAATATTTCTTATCTCTGTATGTGGCCAAAGCTCTGATGTAATCGAAGACGTATGCACTAATTTCGGTAGGAAACTGCCACGGCTTTTCTCTACTTACCTACACAAAGATATTTCTAATGTGGCCATAATGGTCAAAGCCATAAGGGACTCTATTAAAACTCTGAAAGCATTTATTTAGATGGAACCTTCCTCTGAAAATGAATTGAAATGTTTACTTCAAATCGAGAATCTGGCTGAACAATGTAGGCATCATAAACAGAACCAAACATCCATTTTACAGTTTTTCCCCAAAGTGTAATTCATATTTTTAATAAAAGTTTACTTTCTACTGCATATCTTCTGCTTCATTTTATGATTAATGTAAGTCTGTTTTGCTTTTTAACTTTAGATAACATAGCATAATATATTTTCTGGGGTTATACATACTAGGAGAGTTTCTTCTTCAGTGATACACATTTAAAGTTATATATTTTCTCTTAACATCGGATAATTCGAACTTCGGATAATTCGAACTTTTTTCTGAGAACCTTCGAGTTCGAATTAACGAGCGTCCACTGTATATATATATATATACACACTGAAGTGCCACTGAATTAGGGATAGCAAAGCCTATGCAAATTGTGTAGCGCTGCGCATCATGTATGCACAAGTGAGGGCGCTGTGGTAACTGCCTATATAGCGCGTACTGTGGTTGTTCTGAATTAGTTGTTGGAATCTCCAGTATGGGTAAACTGCCTGATTTAGACGCCTTCGATCGCGGACAAATCGTAGATGCGCGACGCATGGGCCATTCAATTTCCGAAATCGTCAGACAGCTAGGATTTTCAAGGTCGACAGTGTCAAGAGTATACCAAGATTACATGGATGGTGGTAAAAAAAACTAGCGTTCGGCAAAGTGCAAAGGACAATTAGCCTTGACAGTGCGTGGTGAGAGACGGCTCAGGCGTATTGTACGTAGCCAGCGAAGCTAAACATTAGCTCAAATTACCACAGTTTAATGACGGTGCCAGTTGTACAGTCAGTAAAAGGACTGTGCAACGCTCGCTTCACCGTATGGGTTTCGGGAGCCGTCGACCTACGAGAGTACCATTGCTCTATACTCGCCATCGGGCTGCACGTCTTGCCTGGGCAAGAGAGCACAGAGACTGGAGTGTAGAGGACTGGAAACGAGTAGCATGGAGTGATGAGTCTCGATTCCGACTACTTAACGCCGACGGGAGGCTGAGAATATGGCGTCAGACTCATGAAGCCATGGATCCTGCATGCCTGGCTGGAACTGTACAAGGGCATGGTGGCTCAATCATGGTCTGGGGTGTTTTTTCGTGGCACAGTTTTGGATCTTTGGTGCGTGTACCAACTTCCCTCAATGCAATTCGGTACGTGCAGTTGCTGGGTGATCATCTCCATCCGTTTATGCTGTTCTGTTATCCGCACGGTAATGGAGTTTTCCAGCAAGACAACTGTACCTCTCACAAGTCCCGGTTGGCTACTGGCTGGTTGGATGAGCATTCCTCTGACTTCTCTGTCATGAATTGGCCACCTAGAAGCCCAGACTTCAATCCTATTGAGCATCTTTGGGATGTTTTGGAACAAGGAGTGAAAGGCCATCACACAGCACCAAAGAACCTTACTGAATTATGGACAGCTAGAGCCAATATTTGGCAAGCCATTCCCGTGGAACGTTTCCAGAAACTTGTTGAATCTATGCCTCGTCGTGTGGCAGCCGTTATCAAGGCCAGAGGAGGCCCAACTCGTTACTAGGTAGGTATCCCTAATTCAGTGGCACGTCAGTGTATATATGAAATCAGTTAAATAAGCTAAAAATTTGTGTAATGTGCATCGAATCGAAATTCATGGGGTAAAAATGGAAAATGCATTTTGCAGGGAATGCCTACATAAATTTGAAAAACTAAGCATAATCCTGAAAAAAAACGCTTGAAGGGGAAAATTAACTGCATTGAGTTCGTGCAGAGCGGACAAGACAAGGCATTTAAACTGACAGTAACTCAGCATCAAATGAGACTTATGCAGAGCTCAGACTCGGGCGCTGAGCAAAATAGAAATGTTAAAATGGACCGTTCTTAAAGTATGTGATTACATAAGCGTTTTCAATGATAGCAAACTCCTAAAGCATATTGTTTCAGTGGGAATGTGAACCAAGTCCAGATTCAGCTAAAATTCTTTGTGATGATGGCTCATTATCAGTTGTATTTTGAAAGACAATATCAATAAAATAGTTTAAATAAAGCATCACTCTACGTTACTGAAGCAGTAAAATCTAGCAAAAGACAATGTTTAATTAATCATAACGGCTCTAATTGGTTATCAATTTTCTCAGAACTAATTCTCATGGACTTGGTTTACTTAAATTCTGAAACATCCATTTCTCTTTCTCTCTCTCTCTCTCTCTCTCTCTCTCTCTCTCTCTCTCTCTATATATATATATATATATATATATATATATATATATATATATATATATATATATATATATATATACATATATATATATATAGTGGAACCTCGCTTAACGAGCAACATTTCGCATAACGAGCGACGAGGAAGGAAGTCCCCTTTTCACGTCATTCGGATCTTCACGTCACCAGGATCATCAACGGCATTAAAATAAGTATGTAAGGGTAGTCATGGATGGTTCGAGAAGCAAATATCCTGGGACTGAAGGATAACAATGATATTGAGGAGCTTGTGGAAGAGCACAACCAAGAGCTGACCACCGAACAGCTAATAGAATTGCAGTGTCTTTCATAGCAAGCAGTTGTAGTAGAGGAGAGTTCGTCAGTGGAGAAGGACGAAGAAATAATCTCCTGGCGCAATAAAAGCATGGGAAACTGTTGCATCGTAAGTTACAAAGCATCACCCTGATAAGACGATGGCTATGCGTGCTATAAATTTATTCAATGACAATGCGGCGACACATTTTCAACAAATTTTGAAGTACCCAGAAAAACAAATGTCGCAAGTTAGCTTTCTAGTAAAAAAATTAGAAATTCGTAAATAGTAAACTGCATATGGATGATTTTGCTCCTTAAGAATTTATGTATGAGTAATTTTCTTTAAATAATAAACGCTACGTCTAAAAAATTGAGAATTTTTTGGCATGGAACGCATTATCGTATTTTACATTAATTTATATGGGAAAATTTGTTTCCCTTAACGAGTGTTTCGTATTACGTGTAAGACTCTAGAAGGAAGTATGCTCGTTGTACGAGGTTCCACTGTATATAGCATATAAATCAAATAATATCTGAAAAAGCAGTTTAAAAGTTGCGTAATGTGGGACGACATATTTGTGAAATACGACCCCGTTATGTCACCAAAAGTACTTCGTTATCTTGGCATGTGTTCAAGATCCACATATACTCCTTGTTTGTTCGCTACTAGAAGTTAGGGGAGAATAAATGAAAAATGCATTTTTGCGGGGAATGCCTGCATTTCAGACGTAAGTCGATATCAATAAGGGTGGCATTTGATAAAATAGATACGATCCATAAATCGTTAATTCTAAAAGAGATGAAAGTTTAAAACTCGTTCAGTTCTCTTGAGAACTCTCTGGATTAAAATGTCTGTGAGAGTGTTTGAGATTTTTTTTTCAGAAAATATTCGATATATATATATATATATATATATATATATATATATATATATATATATATATATATATATATATATTTATTTATTATTTATTTATTTGTTTACTGGACTGTAAATATATACACACACACACACACACATATATATATATATGTGAGTGTGTGTGTGTGTGTGTTGTTGTTGTTGTTGCTAATGCCGCGTGCTTGGAGGTTCCATTCACCATGTCCTAATAGGCTATTTGGCTGAAACAGGCGTCTCCTGTTTTGAATTTCCACAAGGGTCGGAGTCCGACTTGGCTAAATGACCGGTCCCGTAATTTTAAACCGAATCAAGTGTCAAGACCGGAGCACTTGACCCAGCACCTCCAGTGGTAAATTTGAGAACTTGGATGACATTGCAGCCACGACCTATTTAATGTGCTCCGGCCACCATTAATGAACACAGCGGCGAATTTGTAGCGATGAGCATCAAACCAGGGACGTTCAGATCACTGGCTCGCTGTTCTTGCCAAATAGGCCACCGCGTCCACACATCTCTATATATATAAAACAGTTCCGTAACTGGCGGACTGCCTGACTGACTGACATACAAGGCACAGACCAAACCGCTGGACCTAATGGGCTGACATTTTCCATGGCGATTCTTCTTATAGTGTAGGGGTGCACTAAGAAAGATTTTTCAAAAATTTTTCTTTGATTTTTAAAATTAAATTTTTAAGCCGTTTTTTTTTAAACTTTTTTTAAGTTTGCATTTTAAATAATAATTTGAGGGTTATAAAATTTATATCACCGGAAAGATCATAAAAATTCCTTTAAAGTAAAATCTTTTTCGAATCTTTACCATCATTTTCTGATTTTTGGTAAATTTTTAAAGATTAAATTTTAGAATTTAATTTATTAATTGCAGATCACGTGATTTTTTTCTGGTCCTTTAAATAACTCTATCGTCACGTGCATAACAACTAAATAGACAAAAAAATAGTTTTTTTTCTTGGCACACGATTGAACATTATACAAAATAATATTAAAATACAATAAAAGATATTATGTTCCTCAAACTGTACTATATTAACTGTACTATATTCTTTAGTATGTCCTATTACATTTAATTTTAATATTTTCTTCTACATTATTTTGTCTATAAAAATATGACTTATGATTTTTTTTAAAAATATATTTTTTTTTGTTTTTGTACATCAATTGTATACATTGATCGTCGTATTTATTATAAATATATATATATTTATTTAATTTTTTGGCATTAATTCCATACATTGACCGTTCTATTTAATTTGAATGTACTCCCCCACACAACACACCGATCTCTATTAGACGTCTATAATACCTCACCTCATAAAAACGCGTACCTCTATAAGACGTCGAAAAATATCTACATCACGTGGAATGGAGCTCTATAGGAGCTCCGAGGTGTGCTCTCTTTGAGATCCATAAGACGTCTACGATATCTAAGCGGTGCTCTATAGGACGTCTATAAGAGCGAAAATTTCGATGTGGAGGGTACGCGATTTAGATATTTTAGACCTCTAAAGGACGTACTATTCCCCTCCAAAATATTGTATTTTGGATCTTACTTTCTTAATAATAAATTAAGCTTAATTTATTTCGAACAATTTGCATTCTAATACATTTTTATGCAAAAATAATTGCTACAGAGATTCTAAAACTAAAAGTAAATTTGTGGAAGTATAACAAAGAATATAAAAATAATAGTGTCTATTATTTTTATACTCTTTGTTATACTTCATAAATTTACTTTTAGTTTTAGAATCTCTGTAGCAATTATTTTTGCATAAGAATATCCTATTAGAATGCAAATTGTTCAAAATAAATTAAGCTTAATGTATTATTACTTATTAAGTAATTATTACTTAATAAGTAATAAGACATTTACCACTATTATTTTTATACTATTTTGTTATACTTCCATAAATTTGCTTTTAGTTTTAGAATCTCTGTAGCAATTATTTTTTCATGAAAATGTCCTATTAGAATGCAAATTGTTCAAAATATATTAAGCTCAATTAATTTTTCTAAATTTATTAAGAATATTTGGTCCAAAATACAATGTAAATATTAATATTTACCACTACTTTTGATGTTATTACGATGACAATTATACATTATAACTGCCAAAAATAGCGATATATATTATCACTTAAATAATATTATTACTAATGTTTAATGTAAAAATATTTAAAAATAATTATAATATTAAATATTATAATAATAAAACTAATATTTTTACATTAAAACTTGGTATTAATGCATTCTGAAATTTAAGAAAAAAAGAAAATTAACCAAAATGCTAATTTTTCAATTGAAAAACTGAACTATTATAAGAGCATATATAATTTTTTAATGTAATTGTTCTAATTAATAAATATACATTTCACAATTAAAACATAATTTGAATATTGAATTACCTTTTAAATTTGCTTGAAGACAAGTTTCTTCCTTTTTAATAGCTATTGTGATTAAGACTTATTTATTCGTCATAGGTTTTTGACAGTTTAAACCAGTTTTTGATGCTTGTAATGTCAAAAACCCAACCCTGCAACAGTATACTGGTTGAATATATAGATATCTCATATCTCTTTCTTTTTTCAGCCATCATTACTTATAAAAGTAACTTAGTAGGACATAATAAATTAAGTATCAAAAAGTATATCTATGAAAATCATAATTTTTATAAAAACTTTTCTGCTTCAGTTGGATTTTCATTAAAAATATCTTCTTCAATAATTAATCCAGAGTTGCTTGTGTTTACATTCTTTAACATAAACATATTTTTAATACTGCAAGAAAGAAAGAAAAAATGTTTTAATAAAAGGCTTTATTGAATACAAAATCATAAAATTTCCCCCACACAATTTTCTTTTTCTTTTGAACTCCTAGCATTTGCATGCCTTAACCAGTCTTTGATGACGGTTTCAATTTTTGAGTCAGTCACCTGCTTATACAATGGATTTCTCCTAGATGCACCTAGAAGTACAATAAATAAATCTTTAATTCATTGGAAAATATCGCTAGGTTTACCTTAATATCGTTCCCATTTTGTGAGATGGGTTTTAACTTAATGCATACCCTTAATATGCACACATTTAATATAAATAAAATATTACATACATATATATATATACAACCATGTATATATATAAATATATAAAATTAAAAATGAAACAATTTTAGGTATGAATAAAAATAGCTAAACTCAAAGAATGAAAACGATTTAAATCCTAAATAGACATATTTATATTCTCGTCAACCAATACAGCGTGACCAATACAGAAAGATTAAAATGAACAAGCTCAATTTTATAGATTTATTTGATGAGTCTGAGTGACATAGAAATATCTGCGATTAGTTCCCATAAGAACGTTTAAGTGCAGAATATTAAATGAGCGTGTGTACTGCTTAAGTGAAAGTTGTTCTTATCGCGAATCTATGACTGGACACTGAACAGAGTAAAATGAAACGGAATAAACTGATTAAATGTGATAGGAAATATTTTAAGATATAAAAATCAATATTGGTTTAAATTTAATATCGTTACACACATATATATACACAGTTAAATATGAATTGTTTTCAAAAAGTACCGAACCTTTGGTTGGTAAAATACATTTGTTTCATATAACAAATTTAATCTCCTTCAAAGCATTTCCCTTGGTATTATACAAATTTCAGTGATATTACTATTGTTGGAAATACTTCTGCATGCAATTAAATTTATTTAATTTTAATAAATATTATACATAAATACCAAGTGTTTATATATGAAATAAACCTACAAAATTTAAAAAAAAAATGTTAAACATGTATAGAAAAAAAAAAGGCTAAATAAAAAAAATCTGGAGTGGCTCCACTCGACTTTCCGAACACTGACGATATTGAGCATTTAATTACACCATCATTTCTGTTGCAGATGTTAAAACTATTTTACAACACACAAAAAATCGGTTATAAAATTTGACTCCCACAGACAGATGAGTTACATAAAATTTTGAGAAAATCTTACGAAATTTAGCATGAAAATAGCAGCTCTCTTTCAGGAAAGTAATAAATATTGCACTATGAAATTAACCATTAATAAAAAGACATAATGAAATAACAAAGAAAAAATTTGAATAATTGCTTACTAAATATAAGTTATGAAATTTTTAGGTTGCTAAAAGCTTCTTTTTCTTCTGTACCCAACCAGCTAAATTTTACTGTCAATTCAGTTGTCATTATTTTGAGCAGCATCCACTGTACCAAGTTTCCAAGGCTTATGCCACCAGTCTAATTACTTCATACTAAAAAAAAATTTAAACGTAGAATATAAATATGAATTCACAAAATATACAATCGAAATACAGTGCTGAAAATGTGAAAATATGCAACAAAATATGAAAGAAAAATTAAAGCAAACAAATCATGAATAATGCATTAATATAACTGAAAATATAATGATCAAAAGTAAACTAAAATATAAATTATACAACAAGGACGTGCCACTAACAACACAATATATTTACTAGAATATATTTTGTAACATTCAAAAACTTGTCTATTAAAATGAAAAATTAATGTTACTTCTATACCATAAAATATTTCTATGAACTCGAATAGGAAAATATTGCTGATCTACAATTTCACTGATCAAATACTCTATTTACTAGCTGTGGTAAAGATTTATCAGCTTTTCTTAACAATTTCTTAATTTAACATTATATTTTCTTATATAGTGTTTCGGGTATGGTAAAATAAGAGAAATTTACATTTTAAGAAAACTGCAAAAATAACATTTACCTTACTTTTTTGCATCATAAACAACAAATTACACATAGAAATGCTCCTATTTTTGTAAAATTCCCCTTTACTTTTCAAAACAGTAATTTTTTTCTTTCTAGCTGCTCTCAGAAATTTCCTGAGTGTCTTTGATTTCATTTGACTTTGACGTATTGAAAAAATATTAGACTAATCTTGTAAAACATTAATTTCATAGTTTGAATCTTTATTGTAACCAAATTAATATGCATAATGGAACAAAGTTATATAATTATATATTTTTATTGTAGCACTATTTTGAAGCAACATTGAATTCTTATTAAAAGTTACATTTTATATGTTAACAGAATAATGAAATAACTTATTTCTACATTCTGTTAACATATTCTACTTGGCATATTCCGAAATAAAATGCAAAAGAACAACAAATTATTTCATACAGATTTCACACCTTAAAGTTACAAATTCTAACATTTAGTTTGCACTAGTTATTATACTGTTAAATGCTTTATAAAGTGCAACTAAAACTATTTAATAGATAAAATATATTATAAATGATAAAATTAAACTGATGGAGGCTTAAAAGTGATCTTCTGCATTGTTACGTTATTACTTAGAATAAAAATTCTCGATAATATAACATACTTAAGCAGAAGTAACATAAATCACTAAAGAGTGCATGTGTTGATAGTCAGCAATTAAGCCTACTCCATGATGAAGTAATGAAACAGAAGTAATACATGTTTTAAATATTAGTAATATTAAGATTACAGTGAAAAGGGGTACTTACGTTTATTTGAATTATTCCAAAATCTTCTAATAAAACTGCTCCGAGGCTTTTTATTTGAGTCGGTTTTGGTATTCCAAATGATGAATTCAGTTGCACCTACTGAACAAATAACAGTAGCAGTGTATAGTTTGTTCATCAGGATATAGATGGCGCTTTTGGACGCTGCTCTATAAGTGCTCTATAAGATGTCTATATCAGTACCTTTTATAGACGCCTACCATAGAGACTTCATCTATTAGAGATCGAAACTTAGACGACTTATAGATGTATATAATACGTCTTAGATCTCTAATAGACGTCGAAATGAAGCACAACTATTAGACATCTATTTTTTTCATCTTTTAGAGTTCTATAGTACGTCCTGGATGTCATGGATGGATTTCGAGCTCTAATAGACGATCATTAGCTCTGTGTGGTTGTGTGGGCACTTCGCTACGGCCGTAGCGAAGTGCGGGTTTCAGCTAGTATATACACTCATGGACAAAAAAATTAGCGCACCAAGAAATAATTGCGGGATCGTAACGAAACTTGCAATGAAGGTACATGTCGGGGAGATATGCAAATGATTAGAAATGCAGCGTGATTGCGCATTATGTATAGCCGGTAGAGGGCGTTGAACATCGTACTCTGTGGAGTGTAAAACAGGTAATCAAAGCTTGTTTGAGTGTGCTGAATCATTTACAAAGGAAGAGCTGAGATAGACATGCCATTACGCCGTGTTCGAAGACAATATAAGCAGTTGTCGCAGTTTGAGAGGGGGAGAATCGTCGGGATGATGGAAGCTGGGTGGTCAGCTAGGCGAGTAGCTCGTCAATTAGGCCGCTCTGATTGTGTTGTGAGGAAGCGTTGGGACCAGTGGACCCGAGAGATGTCATGTACACGAAGACCAGGCTCAGGACGCCCTCGACAGACCAGTCGTCGAGAAGACCGCCACATCGTAAGAAATGCACGCGTACAGCCAACTGCTTCATCGGCCGCCATCCAGGCACAGGTAGCACCTTCACTAGGGGCCTCTGTGTCTTCTCGAACCATACGAAGGCGCCTGGCTGAAGGACAGTTGGTATCGCGGCGCACATTGCGTGTGCTGCCCTTGACGCCCACTCATCGACGCCTCCGTTTGGAGTTTTGCCACGCACTAGGAAACTGGACTGCAACGGAATGGAACCAGGTCGTCTTTAGCGACGAATCCAGATTCAATCTCGGCAGTGATGACAATCGTGTACGTGTGTGGAGAGCCCGTGGTGAACGTTTCAATTCTGCTTTTGCTGTACAGCGACACATCGCTCCCACAGCTAGTGTGATGGTATGGGGTGCCATTGCCTACAATACACGGTCACCCCTAGTATTGTTCCGTGGCACCATGATAGCCCAGCGGTATGTTCATGAAATCCTGCAATCACATGTGTTGCCACTCATGCAACGGATCCCAGGAGCCATTTTTCAACAAGACAATGCTCGGCCTCATACGGCAAGGGTGTCACAAGACTGTCTCCGCACTGTTACTACCCTTCCTTGGCCTGCCCGATCCCCAGATTTGTCTCCAATCGAGCATATATGGGATCATTTGGGACGACGAGTTGGGCATCCCACGAGTTTGAACGAACTAGAGGCAAGGTTACAGCAAATATGGAACGAAATGTCTCAAGACATCATACAGAACTTGTATGACTCAATCCCCGATCGTATCGCATCGTGCATTCGCGCTAGAGGGAGTCCAACGGAGTATTAACTCCTCCGTTCTTTTACCTTTTTCTCCGAAATAAATTATCCTTTTTCTTTGATTTTCTTATCATTTACTTATATCAAAGTAGTCATTACGTATGTAAAATTTCGTTTCATTTTGACGACTCCTTCTTGGTGCGCTAATTTTTTTGTCCATGAGTGTATATAAATAGTCCAGTCACATCAATGTGAACACCTGTCAAAAGCCAGATAAACCACCTTTCGCAGCGCGGACCGTTTGTGACAGACAGGAAGAGAGTCAGTGATGTTCTGGAAGGTACTTACAGGAAGATGGAGCCATGCCGACTCCAATTCCCTGGCCAGCTGCCGTAGGTTGCGCAATTGATGATCCATGGCGTGAACAACCTGATCTGGTTCCACAGATTCTCGATCGGATTCAAGTTTGGGGAATTTGGGGAACAGGGAAGTACGAAAAACTCCTTCTGTTACTTTTCAAACCACGTACGTACACTTCGAGCTGTATGACACGTCGAATTGTCCTGCTGGAAGATGGCTTCGTGCGGAGGAATAACAACCCTCATACATGATTCGCAAGGAGAGCTGCATACTTTCGTTCATCCATCGTACCTTCCACAATGATTAATGCACCCAGGGAATGCCCCGAAAACATTCCCCATACCACAACGCTGCCTCCTCCAGATTTGACCCTTCCGGCAATTGTTACAGGGTGTTTGTTTTCTAACGTTTTCCGCCGTACACGTCAACGTCCATCTGTTTTATGGAGCATAAAACGGGAGTCATCGGAAAAAAGTCACCTGTCGCCACTCGATGGACGTCCAGCTGCGGTACTATCGTTCAAATTCCAGGGTTCGTCGCCGATGAACAACCGCCATCATAGGTGCATTAACCAGCCGTCTTCTGCTGAGCCCTGAACGCAGTAACGTTCGCTGACCTGTCGTTGAGGATCCACTTTTGGTAGCCCCTTGGTTTGTCTGGGTGGTTAGTTGGTCCGCTTCAAAGTGTACATCCGTTTCAAAGAAGTAAAACCTAATTAACATAGTGACAGTTAAACTTTCGATTGTAGTTTATAAAAATGAATCCATATCATGCGAAGAATACCAAATAAACATGAGACTATGCTTGAGACTATGCAGGAGACTATTAAAAAAATAATAAATAAATAAAATAAATAAAAAACCTCGAAAAAAGGAAAAACAGAGCTTATATATATATATATATATATATGCTCTGTATATATATATATACACTCATGGACAAAAACATTAGCGCACCAAGGAGTCGTCAAAATGAAACGAAATTTTACATACGTAATGACTACTTTGATATAAGTAAATTATAAGAAAATCAAAGAGAAAGGATAATTTATTTCAGAGAAAAAGGCAAAAGAACGGAGGAGTTAATACTCCGTTGGACCCCCTCTAGCGCGAATGTACGATGCAATACGATCGGGCATTGAGTCATACAAGTTCTGTATGATGTCTTGAGACATTTCGTTCCATATTTGCTGTAACCTTGCCTCTAGTTCGTTCAAACTCGTGGGATGCCCAACTCGTCGTCCCAAATGATCCCAGATATGCTCGATTAGAGACAAATCTGGGGATCTGGCAGCCCAAGGAAGGGTAGTAACAGTGCGGAGACAGTCTTGTGACACCCTTGCCGTATGAGGCCGAGCATTGTCTTGTTGAAAAATGGCTCCTGGAAGCCGTTGCATGAGTGGCAACACATGTGGTTGCAGGATTTCATGAACATACCGCTGGGCTGTCATGGTGCCACGGAATAATACTAGGGGTGGCCGTGTATTGTAGGCATTGGCACCCCATACCATCACACCAGCTGTGGGAGCGATGTGTCGCTGTACAGCAAAGGCAGGATTGAAGCGTTCACCACGGGCTCTCCACACACGAACACGATTGTCATCACTGCCGAGATTTAATCTGGATCCGTCGCTAAAGACGACCTGGTTCCATTCCGCTGCAGTCCAGTTTCCTCGTGCGCGGCAAAACTCGAAACGGAGGCTTCGATGGGTGGGCGTCAAGGGCAGCAAACGTAATGGGCGCCGCGATACCAACTGTCCTTCAGCCAGGCGCCTTCGTATGTTTCGAGAAGACACAGAGGCCCCTAGTGAAGGTGCTACCTGTGCCTGGATGGCGGCCGATGAAGCAGTTGGCTGTACGTTGGCATTTCATACGAAGTCGTTGGCATTTCTTACGATGTGGCGGTCTTCTCGACGACTGGTCTGTCGAGGGCGTCCTGAGCCTGGTCTTCCTGTACATGACATCTCTCGGGTCCACTGGTCCCAACACCTCCTCACAACACAATCAGAGCGACCTAATTGACGAGCTACTCGCCTAGCTGACCACCCAGCTTCCATCATCCCGACGATTCTCCCCTTCTCAAACTGCGACAACTGCTTATATTGTCTTCGAACACAGCGTAATGGCATGTCTATCTCAGCTCTTCCTTTGTAAATGATTCAGCACACTCAAACAAGCTTTGGTTACCTGTTTAATACTCCACAGATTACGATGTTCAACGCCCTCTACCGGCTATACGTAATGCGCAATCACGCTGCATTTCTAATCATTTGCATATCTCCCCGACATGTACCTTCATTGCAAGTTTCGTTACGATCCCGCAATTATTTCTTGGTGCGCTAATTTTTTTGTCCATGAGTGTATATATATATATATATATATATATATATATATATATATATATATATATATATATATATATATATATATATATATATATATATATTTATATATATATATATATATATATATATATATATATATATATATATATATATATATATATATATATATATATATATATATTTATATATATATATATATATATATATATATATATATATATATATATATATATATATATATATTTATATATATATATATATATATATATATATATATATATATATATATATATTGTTCCGTTTTCTGGGTTCGATGGGATTGAATAAAAATTCTCTTCAGAAAGTGCACACAAAATACAATTTATTATTCTCTAAATTCTTCAGGCGCATACACAAATCCAACAGAAAATG
This sequence comes from Dolomedes plantarius, assembly GCA_907164885.2. Classification (NCBI taxonomy): domain Eukaryota; kingdom Metazoa; phylum Arthropoda; class Arachnida; order Araneae; family Dolomedidae; genus Dolomedes; species Dolomedes plantarius. The sequence continues at coordinate 42,260,241 of OU015499.1, read as the reverse complement.
CGTAACAACTGTCTTCTTTACAACAGAAAACTCTAAAAACACAAGTCAGGATAACAGAGTCTTCAATACAATATACACGTAACGCACTTTCAAACATTCAATACGCAGTAGAAGAGAACACTCACTCCAATGCAATCTCAGGTATATTTATAGACTTCCAAAAGCGCCCCCTTTCGGCTGCCAGCTAGAAATCACTGTAACAGTCCAGAAAGGCCTGGAATGTTGGCGACCATTTGGCGCCATATCGCCAAATACAACATTTGGGGACAAAAATAAGTCCCCAAATCCATCGCCCATTTGGCGATAAGTCTCATATTTGGCGAGATTACCATAGACTGTCGAAATTCGTAACAATATATATATATACACATATATATTGTTATATATATGTAAATTGTTATATGTATACAGTTTACTCTCTGTTTAACGATGCTATACTTAACTACGATCTCTATTTAAAGACGATATTTCCCAGTCTCTGCCCTTCCGACGTTATGGGAAATGTTATTTTTTCACAAATTCTGTTTAAGGGCGATCTCTACTTAAGGACGATTTTTCACGGTCCCTTGAAAGTCGTTAAATAGAGAATCAACTGTATATGTACATTGACTCGGAAGCCAATGATCATACCCTTTTGGACGTCAGATAAATCGTTCCGTTTCTTCATTATTCCAGCGATTGCAATGTTTTCCGCTTCCCTTCGACACCCTTTATGTACCCTCCACTGCTATTGCTGCAACGTGCCTTCTGCGTTTGGTTATTTCGCGCCAACGTCGAAAGTAGAAGGTGATCACATTAATGTGTCGGGACTGTGAATATTTCTATATCACAATAATAAACTTCGTGTAACCAGACTTCGTTCTGAAAAGTCTACATTACAATTCTTCCTTCTAATATATTATTTATTTTTTCTGTTGTAGTTGTTTTTCTTTCAAAAGCAGGTATAAATTTTTTTTTTTAAATTTTTTATTACACTGGTGTAAGATATTAAGAGAATTTGCAGACATGGTCGATTACCTCTAGAACTACAGTACCGATTTTAATGAAATTTGATATGTACATACATTGATACAATACAAAACAAATAACCGTTCAATAATTGTAATACACACGCATGATCGTGCGTAACACACGTTGGAGTCGGAAGGTATGAAACAGCGGTTGCAGAATAAACAAAAAAATAGGTTAATAGATGGGTTAATAGGGGTTATGGTTCCCTCTTACAGATATACAGGTCTAGCAGCGTGATTTCATACTTGAAATAAGGCTGTTTATCATTTCCTGTGGCAATTGGTCCCACTCGTTCAGCAACGCTGTTTTCATTCCCTCGATGGTTCTCGGAGGGGGGTTGCGAGTTGCAATTGCCCTCCCCAGAGCGTTCCAGACATGCTCTATATGGTTAAGGTCTGGAGATCTCGCTGGCCAATCCACCCGGCGAATATCCTCACTCTCTAGAAATTCGTCGACCAGAAGAGCTCTATGTGGCCTCGCGTTATCGTCCATTAAAATGAACTCAGGGCCAACTGCACCCCTGAAAAGGCGAACATAGGGCTCCAAGACCTCATCCCTATGCCTCACACCAGTCACAGTGCCTCTTTCAAAGACATGGAGAGGTGTGCGGCCATCCAACATGATGCCTGCCCAGACCATTAAACCTCCTCCGCCATAATGGTCGATTTCGTGGACATTGGAGTGTATGTAGCGGGTCTCTGGTTCTCTCCATGTGAACGTACAGCGAGAATCAGTGTTTAGGCTGAACCGGGACTCATCAGTGAAGAGAACGGTCGCCCATTGATCCATACTCCAATCTCTGTGCTCTCTGCACCATGATAAACGGATTCTCTTGTTCGTAGAAGTGAGCGGGACGCAAACAGCAGGTCTTCAACCAAACAACCCTCTCTCTTGAAGTCTTTTGGAAACAGTCACCCTTGATACACGGGTTCACAAGTCACGAGAGAGCTGAGAAGCTGTAGCACTCCTGTTACGCCTCGCTATAATCGACAAATGGCGATCTTCTCTGGCCGTCGTGGCTCTTGGACGACCTTGCCCAGGCTTTCTCTCGATGGTTCCGGTATCCTGGAACTGTTTCCATAAGTTACACACGACACTGGGCATTAAATTGAACTCTCTACAAATTTGGACTTGAGATTGGCCTGCTTCTAGCCTCCCCACAATTCGCCCACTCATTCCATCATCTAAACGTTGGTGGTTACTCATTTTTACTTTTACAATTTGAAATTAACCGATTTCTGCAAAATAACACCAAGAAATACGCCGAGGTGTGCTAGTGAACGAAATGCGTCTTAACTTACGCGCGCTTATAAAGCCTGTTTCTCTACTGGCTCAGTCTACACACACGTGTACGCTTACGTATTTGACGTACAAGATTTGCATTTTTGTCAAGAAGCAGTGGTTTTACATTCAGTTCAGTTCTTTTCATGAAATTCGATAAAATATGCAAATTCTCTTAATTTATTTCACCAGTGTATTTACAATCAATAACAGTAGATGAAATCTTATTATTGAAAATAATTAGAAAAACATACAGAAATATTTATTTTCAAATAAAATGGCAAATATTTTTTTAAAAAATAAATTACAAAGGTAAAGTATAAAAAAAGCGAAAATATTAAAATATGAAAATGGAGCCTGGGAAGAAACATATTCCAAAATTATAAACGCTAGGAAATCAAACAAAAAATGTAGTCTCAAAAAATATTCTTGTTCAGCCCAGAAAAAGCGATTCTTAAAACAATAAGAAAGTACGGTCTACAATTCTTGAACAAAAGTAACTTAATGGAGCTATTCTCAAAATAAATTACCATTATCCCGAAATGTTCAAAATAGATTGTATTCTTAGAATAGAATGTATGAAAAGAATGCTGTATGAATAGTCACGAGTGATCCAGTTTACAACTAGTCCTGCATGTGCAAACTATATTCGTTTCCAAGAAGAAAAATCGTAACACCATAATGATCGATTAAACATTAGTTCGTAAAAATATATCCAAATGGAGCTAAAAAGATGTGTTTTCATTTTTTAATTAATAAATATATATATAAACATTAATACGTAGTTTATAGGTAAAAAATCTAAAAAAAAATCTATAAAACTAATACGCAGACTATGGATACATAGTCTACAGTAAAAAAATATGTGTTTGCATATTTAACTGTATTTTCTAAAATTTCTTGTTAGCTTTGTCTGGTCTCAGAAATCTGAGGACTCAACTATCTCTATCCTATCTCTTTACTTACAATTATTTGCTTCTAATGGTGTTAGGCATTCTCCACAAAAACAATCCAAATTGAAAAGTAGAGGGCATTAAGCCTAGGCACTTCTCTCATCACGAATGCCTGTGTGGTTATTAGGCGAGATTATGACATCCGAACTTTCAGCAGGATTGTTCAGCAAGTTTTCTTTAATTTTTATAATCAAACAAATAACATAAAGAACGATATAATAGCTGAAATACCTGATTATGATCATAGTGATCCCCATTACAGAAATCGTCCCCGGGCAGGTCTGCTTGAGCCTACTCCGGATTATGTTTATTACCATATTTTTATTAACTCGTTATATTGTTTGTGTGTGTGTTTGTCTAGTACAAATCTTGCAATCGAATTTTAACTAACTTCCCGACAAGCTAGACATTTGAAACTTTTAGAATAGCTCAGAACACGATGACAATGCATTTTTTAATACTTTCAGCCGTCTTTAAGCAGAATTAAATTAATTTTCAGTTTTTTTCTGTTAACTTTGTTTTGTAGACTGGTGCAGCCATCTATCGGCCGGAAAGGGAACGAAAAGTTAAATGCAAGTTAACTTCCAATAAACTTCATTTTCTTTCAAGTTGATGGGGTAATTCATCAAAAAAAATTTTAAAAAAGCATTTATTAATACATAGAATTGTCAAGTTTATATGATTCAACAGAAAATTTAAAAACATGGTATATAAAACGTTCTTTTTATCTTGTAATTATTTTTACTTCTCACATCTTATATTGCCTATCTTTATGTCGATTCCTGTAAGGAATTCACCCCTACCAGGGTCATGTAGTGCGTAATACTTTAATAACAATTAATGTAGTGTGTAATACTTTAATAACAACTGTACACTATAATACTTCGTTGTACCTTGTTGAACACAGTGGATTTTCTTCAACTTGAAGAGATGTCATTCCAGTGCAAGCACATGCATCTGGTTGTTTTTCAGTCAAGTTCTAAGAGTTTGAATTTTCACACATACTAACACTTATTTGGATAAAATGGCCTTGCTTGAACAGAAAGAGCGCCCAAAGGCTCTGCATTAGTTACTTACACTGGTCCTTTTTCCATTCAGGCCTGCCTGAGTCTTTCCCCGCTGGCTTCCGGTTCTCGGCTAACCGAGTACGATAAGATTAGCCGGGGTTTCCTGGCTCCATGTTCTTTGACATCATCTGAACCTAGTAGGCTGGTCCCCATGCTGGTCTTCGACTACGGTGTTTTTAAAGTACCATCGCCGCTTTCTGCAGCAACTGTTCCACCTGTGCTCCAGCAAGATGCTTCAGCTTCGTTTTCACCTGATCTTGTGCCGACAAATCCGTCTCCTCGGTCATTTGCAAGTATTGCTGCGGGGACACGCCCACATGTACCTGTCGCAGTGTCTTCAGTGGCCAGGCGTACGAGGAATGCCGCTGCTTTAAAAGGAACATCCAGAACCGAGTCGGTTGTAGCTCCCAGGGGGGACAAGTCTTCAACTCTGCGTGCTTAGAAGGCTATATCTAGGAGCTCACCATCGCAAACATCGGCCTGATCCACTCCTCAGTTGAGAAACCCTTCATAGAATCTCCGCATGTTCTGTGACCCTCGCATGGCAAACACGTCTTTCTCCCACATATGTATAAATCCTCCCGAACAATTCTTGCGTAATACACGTTACTATTCATTGCATTCATATCCCCTTCTACAATTTCTTTAACGGCGCCAATTAGAAACCTTTCATAATCCAACCTCCACAGACCATACCCTCAATCCATAAACCGGTTTAACTGCAAACGACTTGATGACAACCTGTCTACACGCACACTCGTTAATGTACCATGTCAATGTCAATGTTTATTCACGTATCATGAATCTTCTTTTTCAGTCGTGATAACTCAATTCCGCTGTCGGCATGGGTAATTTATGTAAAGTCTAGTTCTCACTTTGTCACATGAACTGTTGAACATTCTGCATTTTATCTTTGTTTTTTCAATCTTATAGTTATGTTTCCACTCAGACCTGCTCTTAAGTCTTCCCTCGCTGGCTGCCGGTACTCATCTCACCAAGAACGGTACTTTTAGTCGGGCTTTCCAGCCTCTGTGTTCTTTCCCATCTGGTGAAACTATTAGGCTTGCCGGTCTTCGACGACGGTATTTTTAAGGTACCTTCTGCGCCATGTGTTCCACCTGCGCTCCAGCAAGATGCTTCATCTTCGTCTTCACCTGATTTTGTGACGAAAACTCCGTCTCCCCGGGGATCTTCAAGTATTGCTGGGGGCCACGCCCACTTATATCTTTCACCATGTCTCCGGCGGCCAGCCGTACGAGGAATGCCGCTGCTTTAAAATTAGACGATGGCTGGCCAGACCATGATACCTGGACTGCCGTAGCGGTCCCTTCCTCAGAAGTTGGAGGAAAGATATCGGGTATAAAGTCTCTCCAATGAAGGTCGAGAATCGGCGTCCACGCTTAACCAAATCGTCTGTCAAGAGTTTACTGAAGCGTGGTACAAGAATAATGTTGTCTGCACCAAGATGAACTGCCGCATCCTCTCCATGGGTTTAACAGAAGGTCCCAGACTGGCGAGAAGTATAGGGATGAGATCTTACAGCCCTATGTTCGACTTTTCAATTGCACTGTTGGACCTAGGTTCCCTTTTATGGGTGACAACGCTCGTCCACATAAGGCTGACGATAGTCGACGATTTTCTTGAAAGTGACGATATTCGCCAGTTGGATTGACCAGCCAGATATCCAGACATGAAGCCTATTGAACATGTCTAGAACACTGTTTGAACGGCAATTACAGCTCGTCCCCCTATAAGAACTACCCAGGAGCTAAAAATTGCGTTGTTGCAGGTGTAGAACCGACTGCCACAGGGACTAATCAAATTGCCTCGTTTCCATTATGGCATCAAGCTGTGTGAGGAGACCATACCCCATATTAGAATCATTTTATGTTCGATCTTGCAGCGTGGGTTTTGAATGTTCCTGCACAATTTTTGTTGTTGTTGTTGTTGTTGTTGTTGCTAATTACCCCTGGTTGGAGTTTCCATTCACCAGGTCCTAATAGGCTATTGGGCTGAAAGGGGTTGCTCCTGTTTTGAATTAGCACCACAAGGTTCGGAGTCCGACTTGGCTAAATGACCGGTCCCTTAATTTTGAACCGAGTCAAGTGACGAGACCGGAACACTTGACCTCGCACCTCCAGAGGTAAATTTGAGAACTTGGAGGACATTGCAGCCACGACCTAATTTGCGTGTCCGGGCCACCATTAGTGTACACGGCAGTGGATTTGCAGAGACAATCATCGAACCAGGAACGTTCAGATAACTGGCCCGCTGCTCTTGCCAACTGGGCCACCGTGCCCCCTGTTCCTGCACTGATGAACCTAACTGAAGATCATCAGTGAGTATCATGCCTGTTGTATGATATAATTTTTTCGACAAATTGTGCAAATTCTCTTAATTTTGAACGGCAGGGTAGTTTGTAAAAATATATTCAAATTGAGGGAAAAAGAATTCCAACTAAGTATGAGACTATATTTATAAAAGGAAAAAAATGCATTTTATTTAAATTATTTTTTCTAAATATTTGTTTACAATTATTTGTTATTATTTGTTACATTAATTTGTTGTAGCAAAAATTATATATATATATCCGTTTCCAAGAAGAATAGTCATGACCCCATAGTTATACTTTAAACCTTCGTTCATAAATATATATCCATGTGAAGCGAAAAAGAATTCCAACTAAGCACGAGTCTGTGTTTATTTATAAAAAGAACAAAAATGCGTAATAAACTAACACCAGAATTTATTTATATAAATTTATATTTATTTTTACTTTGGACAAGCGCCATGTTTACTTCGCGAGGATTTTTCCACATGCAAACACGCAGGTACAATAAACGCATTATCTCAGTTTACCTCTCATGCAATATCGACGTTCTTCGGATTCCTGTGAATTTCTATCCGGAAGTCTGTCTTTGCTGCCTAGATAAATTTAAAAATTAAACGTGAAGCTTTATGATCATTATGACTCAAAGGGCTTTTTCCGGATTGACGTCAGATCTGAGAAACTGCTCGTTTGCAAATGCTTTGTTCTCACTTGGAATAGGTCCAATACCGATTTCTGCAAGGTTTCTCAGGGGCGAAAATAAGATAAATTTTTTAGTTCTTTTTTTTTTATCAGCCAAGTGTTGGTTGCGCTCGTGTTTATGACGCGTCGGAGTCGTTTTATTTTTGACTTTGAAAATAAAAGTGATGTCAGCTTGATATCGTGCTAACATTACCTGCCTCTGGAAGATATGCTTACTCTAAACTGTGTTACTCCCGGCGAAATGGCTTATAAAGTACTTCAACATTTATTTTTAGCACTAAAGTGCTATTGTTATCATTTTGACAGCTTTGTCTTTTTCATGTTCGCCAGAATTTTTAATCATGCATGTACATAACATGCAGATAACACGTAGACACAAACTATAAATCTTCGTGGATTTTAATAAAAGAAGGAAAATTGATTAATTAACTATTAAATATTACTAAATAACACATTTGCGTGTTTTAAAACCTAGAACATTGTTTTTCAGCGCTAAGATGCCACGGTTTATATGCATGTATATCTATCTATCTATCTATCTATCTATATATATATATATATATATATATATATATATATATATATATATATATACTAGAAGGTAACCCGTCATTTTGACGTCATAACACTAATAATGACGTCATAATGGAAAAAGTATATGAAAGTTAAAAAATATCCCGAATTATCTAACAATATTGCATTTAATCCACCCTTTGTAAAAGCAAATCCTTTCATTATTTTTTATTTATTTAGCTTTTCATGCGATTGGAGTAGTAGACTGCCATCCAGTTTTTTACAGCTCACTACGTGATATGAATACTTGAGCTACTTGATTCATTCAAATTCAAGCTTGTTTACTTTCAGAATTCATCGCAAAAGTCAACAGATTTTCAAAAACTGTTAAATATACAGCTAAAAACATCCAATTTTTTTTTAGTTCTGAATGTTTTATAGAAAAATAGGCTGAACAAACGTGATTTCATGGAGAAGATATTAGTTTTTAAGGAAGAAAAATTCTGATCCACATCTGAAATTGAAATTAAGCCTAACCGGCCGTTTGTTTACTGAGGGCTTCAATTGAAAGATGTGTACAGCCCGGAAGTGTTATACAGAGACAAGGGCTATTATATATATAATGTGTGTGTGTTTGTGTATTGTATGTATATATATTTGCAATATTATAATAATTATTATACATTATAATTTGATCAATTTATAGTGAATTTTTTTGTAGTTTTTGCAGTAATATGCTTTGAACTTACATCAATTTGCCTTTCACCGCCTCATATATATATATATATATATATATATATATATATATACAGTTGGCTCTCACTATAGCGACCATTCCAATACAACGACCTATGCAAAAGTCCTAATTGCATTATTTTTATACATTATTATATTTTTATCAATTTTAACTACAGTGACCACTCGGCATAACGAATTTTGTTTATGGAACGCGGGGGGTCGTTATATCGCAGACTGTATGCACACACATATATATATATATATATACAGTGAAACTTCTCAATGGCGGCCAGTTTTGGTTTCGTAATAAAGTGGCCGTTTTGAGGGGTGGTTGTGGAAAAGAGGTTCCTTCCCTAACATTGGTTCTAAGGAGTTTTTGATCGGTCCTGAGTATAATATGGCCGTCTATAGGTGTAGCTGGTTAGAGAAGTTTCATTATATATATATATTTATGTTTAATATTTACTCTTACTCCAAACGGAGGAAAATGTTCGAATATATCTTCGAAAGAATGTATCTTTGAAACTTTTTTTTTTTTAGCACACAGATATCACATCGTAAAGAGAAATGCTTAATTCAACTTCTTGAATTATTAATAACATGCATGGAATGAAGTATGAGATTGCGCTACCCCCTAATTAAATCTTTACATCTGTACATTATTGAAATTACTCGAATACTTCATGTCGAATGAGTAGTTATTGACGTCTAGCGACGAGTAGTCTGGAAAATTTTCGTCTTCGGACGGCACGTATTACATCGTTACAGTAGTAAGATGGGAATCCGATTACGATATGATCTCCCGCATTCCAAACGATATTAAAATCTCCCCCATCGATCTGGCGGTGCGCTATAACTATTCTGCAGACGATCTGCATCGCTCGTATGAATCACCCCACTTCGGCCGAATCTTCTAATCTCCGACTAGTCAAGCGGTAAAAATGTGACACACACACACACTGATTGATTCCATTCTCCCCTAGAGGCATGACTTGGAGCATGAAAACGCATTACATAATGACCGAGCAGTACTTTTTCCCGTAACTTAAGGGGGGGGGGAGTGTGTAGAACTCCGCAGTGCCCCCAGGTAACCGCTTAATCGATAATATGTGACTTCTTTTGAAAGTGGGAGATCTACTTTACTTTATTTCTTTTTTTTTTTTGCTTTTTCACTTTCCAGTGGAGATATATGTCTCGTTTCGATAGACAGTTAAACTTGTTTTACTTTCATTTGGTTAAAAGGTGAGGGGGAATTGGTAGATGGGAAGTCAATTCTCGAAAGTTAAATTGTTAAAGCGAATGAGATCGTTTGTGGGGAATTTATTCCTCCGCCACACTGCTAGAATTTTAATTAAAAGTGCTATAAACGACCCCATTACATTTGCAATTCAAGGTGTCCTTCAGAACTGAGTATGTCAACACCGCTTGGAATAGCAATTCATTTTCAAATTATTGATCGAAATAAGGCGCCTTTAAAGTATGATGCACTATTTTTTATACATTTTATTGACATGTTTTGTCACATTTTGAATTGTTCCAAATTTTAAAATATCCTTTAAATTGGGTATCCTTTAAGTATATTACCCAGTATTTAGTACATTTTGTTGACACTTTGTGTCGTGTTTTGAATTGTTGCAATTATTTTTAAAAATCCTTTAAAGCATAATACCCAATTTTTATTACCATGTTTTTCTTAACTCGCTTTTTTGTTTGTGTGTGTGTTTGTCTAGTACAAATCTTGCAATCGACTTTTAACTAACTTCCCGATTACCTAGACATATGAAACTTTTAGAATAGCTCAGAACACGATGACAATGCATTATTTTAATACTTTTAGCCACCTTTAAGCAGATTTCAATTCCTTTTCAGTTAATTTTGTTTTTTAGACTAGTGCAGCCATCTATCGGCCGGGAAGGGAACGAAAAGTTAAACGCAATTTAACTTCCAATTAACTTTATTTTCTGTCAAGTTGATGGGATAATTCATCAAAATTTTTTTTAAATTGTTTATTAATACATAAAACTGTCAAGTTTACATGATTCAACAGAAAATTTTAAAAAGTGGTTTATAAGAAGTTCTTTCTATCTTGTAATTATTTATACATTTTATTGACACTTTTTGTTACATTTTGAATTGTTGCAATTTTTAAAATATCCTTTAAATTGGGTATCCTTTAAGTATATTACCCAATATTTAGTACATTTTATTGACCCTTTGTGTCGTGTTTTGAATTGTTGCAATTTTTTTAAAAATCCTTTAAAGCATAATACCCAATTTTTAGTGAATTTTATAGACACTTTGTGTCGTGTTTTCAATTGTTGCAATCTTTAAAATATACTTTAAAGTATAATACGCAATTTTTAGTACTTTTTATTGACACTTTGTTTCGTGCTCTGAATTCTTCAATTAAAAGAATCCGTTAAAGTATAATACCCAATTATTAGTACACTTTATTGACACTTTGTATCGTGTTTTCAATTGTTGCAATTTTTTTAAAAATCCTTTAAAGCATAATACCCAATTTTAGTACATTTTATTGGCACTTTGTGTCGTGTTTTGAATTGTTGTAATTTTTAAAAAATCCTTCAAAGCCTCATACCCCATTTTAGTGCATTTTATTGACACTTTGTGTCGTGTTTCAAATTGTTGCAACAAAAAAAAAAATCCTTTAAAAATCGCATAATACCCAATTTTTATGCATTTTATAGACACTTTGTGTCGTGTTTTCAATTGTTGCAATCTTTAAAATATACTTTAAAGCATAATACCCAATTTTAGTACATTTTATTGCACTTTTTGTCGTGTTTTGAATTGTTGTAATTTTTAAAAAATCCTTCAAAGCCTCATACCCAATTTTAGTGCATTTAATGACACTTTGTGTCGTGTTTTGAATTGTTGCAATTAAAAAAAAATCCTTTAAAGCATAATACCCAATTTTTAGTGCATTTTATAGACACTTTGTGT